>JBAJNP010003368.1:0-40123 GCA_036877545.1 Yasuhikotakia modesta
TGAGATCCACTGCTATACTATAACAGGGGGTCGGGGTTAAACAGGCCCAAAGTTGTGTGCTAGCATGCAGATTTGCTTTCATTTAATTATTTCTGTATCTGTTTTCTTAAGTTAAATGAGCCTCAGAAGGAAATGAGGACAAGGGTGTGTGTGTGTGTGTGTGTGTTTCTGGTCCCACTGATGTTTGTGAAGACTTAAGCATAAGCCAGTCAGTGCTAAAAGTGGGCTTTTTTCCAATCCTTGGCAATTTATAACCAGAAGTGTGCACATAATCCGGCTGTGTGAACAAACAGCAGTGGCCTGTTGTCGCTGTCGGTCCATCTTGGCTCTGGGGCCTGACATCACCATTTGTTTCTGTTCTCAGAGGCTGGAGTTAAGAAGGACGGCGTTTCACGCTACGTTAGATTTGGCTCAGTGTTATTACTCATCTTCAGCTTTAAAAATACGAAGTGACTATTTATGCTTCACCATATGTCATTAAAAACGTTTTAAACCCTTAAGTTTAAGTTTTAATTCTGATTTCTTATTATGAAACTGAACTAATAATCAATCTTCAGTCTTTAGATTCATCACAAACACACACACACACAAATTGTGTATGTTGTCAACATAAAGATATAATTTAAACCAGCCATAGGACGTTATTTTGACATCAACATATGTCTCTTCTCCTTGCATAAAAACAGCAACCGACAGAGCTGAAATTTATGCTGACAGCTTCTGCTATTAAACTGGCTAATCAACCTGAGTCGGAATGAACTAAAGTTTAACCAAAGCATCGCATTACTGTTTAAACGCTTACATTTAAACTGCGGCATTCAGCGCAACTTCGTCTTTGTCTTTGCGATGCAGAAGACAAATAATGCAATAACGCGCAAACGCTTGACGCTTATGAGCGCAAAACACAGGGCGATGATAAAGAAACAGACAGCGTCTTACTTCCTGCTGACAGGGGCAGGAAATTGAGTTTGTCCAGAACAAAAGCAGAGGCAGAGAGAGAGGAAGAGAGAGAGAGAGAGAGAGAGAGAGAGTTTCAGTGCTGCCTCTCATTAAAGCGCACAATCCGCGCGTCATTGATATGCACGCGAGCGCGTCGGCTCGTGCGTCTGCAGCAGCACGCGGCTGCCGCGCTATTCACTCGGACCCGGGGACAAAAAATTAAAGACGCCTTTATATTTTATCCGTCTCGCTGCTGAATGGACGGAAAGACACGCACTGACAGACGAGCGCAGTGGGTCGCTGACACGTCGCAGGCGTCGGTCTTTCAATTAGTATCGCAGCAACAAGACATCAGCTGTCTCACAGCCAGAGAGTCAAACCTAAAACAGCTCATAATGATGCCAAATGCACCCGCTTTCATGCAAAATAGACAGACGCGATTTAAGCTGCTTTTAAAGAGAAACGGCCTCTAAATCACCAGCCAATTGGACTCATTCGCTATGTATGTCATAAAACTAATTTCGTTTGCGTATTTAGCGCAGTTATATAGCGATTGCACCATATAGGCTATTTAATATCATTACAATAATTGAGGTGTACTGTTAATACAGCTGCTGTTATGAAATGGTGCTAGATTGGTATATTAAAAATACACAAATTCCCACTTTGTCAGCAATGGCATTTTTTGCTCCTTTTTGTTACAGTTAAGGCTGCAAGTGTGTATTTTTTGTACTGCAGACCAACAGTCAGTTACAATGATAGCTGTCTGTCCACAGAGGCCTCTTGCACATATAGTATTATGTATTTTGAGCTCAAAGTGCAGTAGGAAATGACCAAAGGGGAAAAGTAACTGTGGAAAATGTCAGTCCAGTAGTAGCCTGCAGTTTTTGCTTAGCATGCACTGGGACCCAGATTGAGATCCTAAGCTAATATACAATTTTCCATTAAATTGTACTAAAATTCACAGCTGGTGATGACCATGCAATTTTGGTGCATGGAAAAAAGCAGCTATGTCATATTGATAACAGACCTGGACATAGTCAACTGTTGACCAATGAGACGTTTACCCAAGCAGGATTAGGCGGTCCTCATGCCGTCCATTGACCAATAAGATTCACAAGCAGAACTAGGCTGGCCATTAGTGCAGTAGAAAAAAACATACAATCTACACTACAAGCAACATCGTGACAGTAAAACTAGACCTCCTATTATAATCAACAACGCTGCCAGTAATCAATATTCAGTTTTGTACTTGTAGACAGTCTTGTTGATTATAATGGAGGCTAGTTTACAGTGTGAGATCGAAAGTGTGAGAAAGACATTGGGGAGCGAAACAGAGCCAAGAACAGAGACGTTTCAAATCGACAGACATGAATTCTGACAGACAGCATGTGTTGGCACAGACAGAAACGTCAGACAGAAAAGTTTCAATCTCAGCTGTATCCTGTTCGGCAGGTCTGGTATGGAAAGTGTTTCCTAAAGTCCAGCACTGTTTACTCAGTCTGTTAACCACTTAGCCCCTGCTAGTAAATACCAACTACACCATTTTAGAGGTAAAAAGCACATTTATGTACTGACAGACATTACAAAAGTCATTATACTGACTACATTATTCCCAACAACATATAAATTGCAGGTAATTCATTACATAATGACACATGTTGTTTCAGCAAATTCAGCAAAAATATCTACATTCAAATCACTTATACCAACCAATTGCCTTCCTCAATACTAGCTGTTGAGATAAACAGGAAGGCTGACAGAAACCTTTCTCCACCTATGATAAAATTTCTTGTGCCATATGGCCCAAAATTACCCCACAACTGTCTAGAGAACAGCAGCACCCTTCTGTGATATTTCAATCTTCCTGTCATCTTTTACCCTGCCTGTTTTTCTTCCCATCTTCTCTCTTTCTCTCTCTCTGTTGTCTTTTTATCTCTGTATGGATCTTTTCTATTTGTCATTCTGCACAACATTAGTCTCGGCATGTGTGTCCACTTTTCTCACGTCGTTTATTCTTTCTGTCGCTGCTGCCCACACGCTCTCACACTCTCTCGTGGCTCTGTTATAAAACCCCTGCTGTGTTAAAAACACAATACCGCTTGAGGTATAACTTCTAGAATGATGGATGCTCTTGGGTGAAGCAGGAATACAAACTAAAAGCGGGTGTGTCTGCGCAACATACAAGGTTAATTATGTGTTCGGCTCCTTATCTCACTACTGCTAGGCCCAGACGTTTTTGGTTGACTTTTGATCTGGAACCAAAGCAAACCAAAATATTTAAAGGGGAAGAGTGTAATTTTAGTGTAAAATTGTCATTTTCTAGTGTAAAATGATGTTGCTGGGTTGGGCTTGTCAACAAACATATCAACGGCATCCCAGCAACAATTTTAAGTTCTAGGAATTACTATATAAGAATAAAAATGCTTGTAAAAACATTTTGGGAACTTTTAGGAAATTTCAGATAACGTTCTGAGAATGTTCCCTATTAGCTGGTATAGAGCCACAATGTTTACAGTTCTAAAGGAAATAGGCTTATATTTTGCATATCAAACTAGCAATGCATCAAAACCTAAAAAATGAAAACTGTTTAAATTCTAGCGTATAGCTTAGCCTCTGTTGAAACATCATGCCCAAGTGACCAATTTTCCTGTGACAGAAAAAATTCTCAGTGGAAATAAAGGAAAATCTTCTCAGTGACTCTGATGGTTGGGACCTGTCAGGTATGGGCCCCAGTGACCTGAGCTTACTAATGAGAAGAGACATCATAATATATTTAATGTATTATCATTATCTGCTAGAGATATAATAGACTCCATATGTGTACAGAGAGAAAGAAAGAGAGAGAGTGAGCGAGAGAGAGAGAGAAAGTGTGAAGAAGAAAGGAAGGAAAAAAAAGAGAATTGAAAACAAGAGGTGACCGGAAGGTTTTGCTCCGCCTCCCGGAATGTAAAGGGATTTCTGCAGTCGCTGTAATATGATAAGAGAGAAAATCAAAGAGGGTCATTATGGAAGAGCAAATGAAAAATGAGAATAAAGGACAATGGATGCAAAAATTAGAAGGTGCTTGAAAAGAGGGAGAGAGAGAGAAGGGGAGGGCTAATGATTTGTGACTGACAAATACAAGTACACAAAACAGCAATACACACAGAAATATACACTCTCTCCAAGCAGCTGACAGTACACATTAAAGACATTTGTTTCTTTAGCCAATGCATTTCCTGGAATTTGAACCCACGACCCTGCCACACTGTACCAGCTAAAGTACTGTACAAAAACACTTAAACATCCCAATACGATTTTAAACTAGTTGGAATCCATCCACAAAAAACTTAAACATTATAAAGAGATACAAATGAACTGATGAACCCTTAAACAAGGAATAGAAGGATTAGCAACATGCAGAGTGAAATAAGGACATTTTTAACACGCTCAGCCACGCTGGCATATGTTCCATTCAGTGACAGCAAAAGCACTTTTTAAAACGCTTCCTTCACTGCACGGCACGTCCGTCTCTTTGATTGGATAAACAGAAAGGCTTTGTTTCCGCCGCACAGCTGCAGAGGCCCGGTCCACTAAGCCTAGCCAATGCTAAATTTACTCACACAAACCCATCAACAAACTTGAGATAAAATTAATGTTTAGCATCACGGCCTAATTGCTATCGAGTAGCATTTTCAGTTACAGCGTTACCTCAGGAATCATTTAAATCGTAAATTAATTAGGCAGCAAATAAAATACCATATTTCAGCAAATCAATCCGATCTCAAGCCTTCGTTGCTTGTAAAATAATGATTTTTGCCCGAAGCCCAAAAGAAATCTTTCCATTTCCAATCACTCAGAATAGTTAAGTCAATGTTTAGTTGGTAAGGCCGTGACAAGCTGTCCTTAATCAGGCCTCTGTTTAACCTTTCTGTAACCCGAAGAACTGACACTCAAATGCATTTTCATTTGTAAGCACAGCCCCAGGGGGAAAAGGCAGGGGACGTGCTTTGACCTTTTATTTAAGCGTTAATAATCTAACACTTTTAAATGACCACATTCATGCTAGCTGGTTCTTCCTGTGTGTGTGTGTGTGTGTATGTGTGTGTGTGTGTATGTGTATGTGTGTGTGTGTACGGTTGAGGCAGTGAGAAAGAGAGAGAGTGAGAAAGCAAAATAGATAAGCAGACACGCTGTCTACAAGAGTTATTCAGATGCAATATAGCATGGTAATACGGCCTTGTTTGGCTCAAGTCCATTTTCATAATCAAATCAAGAGAATCCTATCAGACAAATTCAATTCCTAGTTGCAGCAACAGCACTGTGTATTCATAAGAACACACTTCATTCCACTGGCCAAAGACTGTAATTTTGTTGACATTGTTGCAATGCTGTTATAAGACAAAGCAAATTGAACATTTGGGAGAGAGACAGTGTCACGGAAACTGTCCCGTGTCAGACAGAAAGACAAACATTGAAATGGGAAGGATTACATGTGTTATCTGAGGCTTTGTGCTGTTTAGGTGTCGGGTATGATCTCAAACAATGCTCAGTTGGAAAAGGTCATCTGCCAAGTTTGTGTAAACTAAGGAGATCAGCACAAGCTTAAGTAAACAAAACCGTGCATGCTGGTGCATGTACAAACACACATGTTGAGCAACCAAACAATGATCTGGCAACCAAAAAAAAGTCCTTGAATACAATGCATTTGACCATACAATGATGGTATTATGGTAGATTTTGAGACAACAAAAAGAGAGAGAGACAGACCAGTGTCTTAACACCCCCTAAAGCAGTGTTTCTCAACTGGTGGGTAACAACACAATATGGTTACTGGTCTGTTCTGATTTGGTTACAAATGGCAGGATAAACACATTGCAAATTAATGCAACTAACCACACAAATCATCACATGACTGTGATAATTAAATAATTTACAATTAAAGATACCATAGTAGAAAATAAACTTTACATATCTTTCAAAGGCCTGTTTGTCCAATAAAACTCAACGTAGCCAACAATGTCATAGATAAAACTGTGCAAGGTGAAAGAACATTTAATGCAGAATATGTAAAGCATCACATTATGCAATTATGCATTCATAAATTAGCTTTTTTTCCAATTCAGCCATGCTCATAGTAATTTTAATATTTAATTTCAGCAACGTTGTTGTGTTGGGCCACCAAACCCATTGAGAACCTCTGCTGTAGATGATAGCATCACTCAGCCCTCTGTACAAGTTTACAATCTCTATCAATATCAGTCTCTCTCAGCAAACAGATCCTTTTTAGCTCTTGTGCATCCTAAATGACCTTCCATCCCTTCCTAGGAACTCTTCCTACTGCGAGACGCCTCTAAATCTCATCCCCCCCTTTCAATTCAACATCAAAGAGCTGAACCAACAACCAGTCCACTTACACGGCCCCCTTCATCACAACCTCCATAACAGTTAAATCACTTTTATTATTCTTATATTATCACATTCTGTCTCCTGCATGCGTGATCTTCCCTCAGTGTTTGTAGCTTCTGTGGTAAACAGCTGCACACACACAACTGCTTGCTTGCGTGCATGTTTGTTTTCTCTGTAACCTTTAATATTGATTTCTTCCAAAAACATAACCTTGAATGTGGGGTTAATGTTCAGGGATGGCTAGAGATGGACCCACAGAGGTTCTGTCTTTAATTATTAGCTCCTGCAGACCAGCTGGAAGAACATTGGTACTACAACTTCAAGGTCAATGGTTCAGAAACTTACTCATCTCATTTAAACATCTCTGTTCTCTTGTTATCTTCATAGCCTGTGGTCTGGAGTTTCTCCTGGTGCTGTGTGGTTTAGAGCTGACCCGGACGTGTCCACATCACTGCATCTGCTACGACTCCCCCAGCACGGTCAGCTGCCAGGCCCACAATTTCCTGGTGGTTCCGGAGGGGATCCCGGCCCAGAGCGAACGTGTCTTTCTCCAGAACAACAAGATCCAGAGACTGCTCCAGGGCCATTTCAGTCCCACCACAGTCATGCTTTGGCTCTACTCCAACAACATCTCGTACATCCAACCTTCTACGTTCATGGGCTTCACCCGCCTGGAGGAGCTCGATCTGGGAGACAACCGTCACCTCCGGTCTTTGGCTTCTGACACTTTTCAGGGCCTGACCCGTCTACACGCCCTTCATCTCTACCACTGTGGCCTAATCAGTCTGCCTGCTGGGTTATTTGATGGGCTTCACAACCTGCAGTACCTCTATTTACAGGTAGGTGTCGTAGTTGCAATGTTTTACCAACATAACATTTGGTTTTTTTGGAGAAATACAACTATGGATGTTGAAGGCCATCAGTAACCCAGCAAACAGGAAACGTTCTTAGAACATTGGCTATCATCCTCTGAAAGTTTCTTGAAGGTTAATCAAAAGACCTTCTTGCAGTAATGTTAGTAGAATGTTTAAAAATGAGATATATAATAAAAAATGTTATTCTTAAGTAGATAGTGGAACGTTTTAAAAACTTAACAGAATAAATCAAATTAATAACAAAATACAATTTTTGTTACTTGGAAACGTATGAAAATGTGACTTAAAATTCATAGCTTGGAACTAAAGGTTTTGTTTGGTTGCTTTTGAAAGTTCAAGAGTTTTGTGTAACATAACTGTGTCTGTTCTGCTAGAGATGACTTTGGGTAAACGTATATCATTTTTAGGTCCCCCTCAGCCAAATTGAGAATGAATTCATAAAACGCTTGACTTGATGTAGTTGTGCTGACACTTTATAAAATCTAACGAGATACAAGACCATTTCGGTGACAGCAGAAAGTGCCCTTTTGTAGGGATATCATTTTTATAGTCTGTCAGTGCTCCTGGTTTCAACTGTTGCTTAGGAATCATCTGACCTGTCAAGTGAACCTGGATGAAATCGGTTCCAAATGTTGAATGGTTTCTGAAGTACTGCCAGCAAAAAGTCCTGCTTCAGTGAAAAGATGTCCAGACACAATACTTCAACCTAATGAAAATGTCAAAAAAGAAACATTTTTTAAATACAAAGAACACTTCAGTATCGATGCATATTATTTGAGATTTATGTATGAAGTTTAAGTAGTGTTATTATTAACAAGACTTTTCCATTACTTGAAAATTAACAATTACAAACCCCAAAATACTTCTGTATATACAAGCATAACGTATTGACAGCAAAATAACTATATGTAGGACAACAGTTAAAGCAAATATAGTAACAGAATACAAAGGTTAGAACCACAATTAAAATATGCAAAAAATAGAAAGCAACTAATTACATTAAGAATATATGATATATTGGTTGTGAAAACATACCATGAGATATGCAGATGGAACAAAGCAAATATCTTCAATGGAGAATCTAAACTTTTAAGATCCTTTTATCTGCCTTAAATGAAGAGTTCAAAGTAGGAAAATGGATGTTTAGATTCATATACATGACTTGCTTTGTGTTGTTTGTTTCTTTGGCATCTACAGAACAACCAGCTGGAATTTCTTGAGGACGACATGTTCATTGATCTGCTAAATCTCAGCCATCTCTTCCTGCATGGAAACCGTCTGTGGAGTCTTCACCAGAACACGTTCCGTGGCCTTGGAGCTCTGGATCGCCTGCTGCTTCATCAGAACCGTCTCCAGTGGGTCCACAAACAGGCTTTCCACGACCTGCGCCGCTTGACCACCCTCTACCTGTTCAACAACTCCTTACCAGAGCTGCCGGCTGAGAGCTTGGCTCAACTTCCTGCGCTGGAGTATCTGCGTCTCAACGACAACCCCTGGGAGTGCGACTGCAAGGCCGTGCCACTCTGGGATTGGCTACGACGCTTCCGTGGTTCCACCTCCTCGTTACTATGCATGGCTCCGCCCGAGCTGGAGGGAAAGGATCTCAAGCGACTGACAAAAGAGCAACTGCCTTCCTGTACAGGCTCAGAATCCCTCCACCAGAGCAAATCGAGCAACCAGGGGGACGTAGGAGTGTCCCTCAAGAAAGATCATCATCACAGATCACGCCACCATCATCATCCTCACCTGCCACATCAAGATCAACACTACCCCACCTCTACGTCGCCCCTGCCCAGGCCGCCCAAATCTGGACGCAACAGAAACTGCACGCGGCATCGCAGCCGCAAGGGTAACGGTCAGAATGAGGTTTACACTCTAAAGGAATTAAACAGTAAAGAGTCTGAAGACAAATATGACCCGACAAAACCCAGACGAAAGAACAAGTGCATCCCACGGACTTCAATGGGGCCCCCTAGTGGTGTGCAAAGAGCGAACAGCAGGGCAATGTCCCTCTTGGCACCTTGTTACATCATCCCCTATTGCTTATTGGTGTCACTCAATGCCCTTATTTTCCGCTGAGCTTGAGGAAACCTCTCGTAATGGTTTAAACGAAAACTCAGCCCTCTGTGTACTCCGGCTCCTACACTTCAATGTGTGAATGTGTGTGTACGTGGGTTTGTGTGTGTATATGTACAAAAGTTTGTGGTACTTTGGTGAACCCCTATCTGAGGGACAGAGGGACTTGCTTGAAGTTGCAGGGCTGGAACTATAGCAGAGACTGAAAAACAAACTCTGGGTTTGTGGACTTAAGCAAGATACTGAACAATAATGGACGAATTGTACCCCCACACCATTTTACCTGTACATGGTTGAAAATCGTGGGCCTGTCTCTTAAATTCCTGTTGCTCCTGATAGATTAACCTATCTGTAAAAACCAGGGCATATTCAATAACAGAAAAAAAAACATCTGTACATTTAGTTCTTCATTACATCTCTGCAGAATCATTAGCTGTCCATTGGGGTTGAATCTGAGAAATTCATAAGCCAATAATTTAGACAGAGTAACAGGAGCCATTTCTGTAGAAAGGTTGTTGTTAACACCTTCAGCACCTGTCAAAATAAAGCAAGAGCGCACAGAGCTTGTGTTCATTACATTGAAGGATAAAATTATTCTTTCAGTTGCAATAAACGCATTAGATTATGATCTGAAACAGTATGCTGGCGTACTTTGGGGTCAAGAGAAAAGTTGGAGTTTAGAGTTTGCCAAAGAATTATGGGTTGTTTTTTATGTTGATTGTACCCTGAAGATAGTATTTTGAATAAAAAACAGGATAGATGTTATTAAGGCACCGAAAGGTCAGTGAAGCTTGTGCAAAAACAGGAAAAAGTCTGCTCTTTTATAACCCAATAAAGAAAACAACACATTATTATCTACACATGGTACAGTACAGCCATAATAAACAGGAAGTAGGATCATTTGGAGAAAAATTGGGAAAAGTACTAACAAACCAAAATAGAAAAGTCCTGTTGTAAAGTTACAGATTGTCCACCCCTCACTTCCCCAATCCTTGCTGCTGTAAAGCCATTAAAACATGTCTGTGTTGGATTACTACAGCTAAAAAACAAACTATCAATGAAAAGTCACAAAGTCCCCTTTTGGCCCAGAGTGGCAATAGCACTTTCCCTCCCTATTTCTCTTCTGACAGGTCATCTACATGTAGAGGTTTCTACATGTGAAGAAACATCGTGAACGTTTATTTGTTTGAGAATATTTGCCATATATTTAAAATACTGTATTTTAATATCTTTGAGGGAGGAGGGTGTCATTTTGTATTCATGTACTTTTTTTTTTTTACATCTACTTGTCAACACACTACAGTTTAGTACACCATGCTAACACCTTAGCCATATTCCTCAGTCAACCTTTAAATTTACTTCCTCCCCTCGTTTCATCCAACTTTCTGTCTGTTATGAAACACCACCAGACTCAGAAGCTGTTTCTAAAGAACATTAAAGAGAAATGTGGTCTCACCGCTCATGGCTGTGTTTGCGGACTCCTCTGTTTTCTTCTTTATGTAAATGAGTGGCATATGAGGTAAAAACTGAAATAATGAAGTGTTGGGATCTGATGATGTTTCAATGAATATACAAAACTTTTGGTTTCCTGGGCCAAATACAGTCATTCCAAAAGCAGTGCATTATGAATCATATAGAATCCTTGGCTAAATTTACATTTGCCTGTTCCTACACATACAAAGGAAATGATTAGATTGATATATTTTGAGCGCAACTCCTTCAGGGACTTTGCAGAACTTTTGTACTCATACAAAAGAAATCTTTTGCCTAAAGACGCATGGCAGAAACAGACACACAATACAGAACAGTGACAGTATTTCAACACAATAAAAGCTTTGACAGTTAAGGTCACAGTGATTGTTAATGAATCCCCCTCAGCTAATGAGTTACAATCTAGTTTGTTTTTTCACTTATTCTTGACTCACTTACGCAAGACTACAGATTGGCACTAATTTAGGCTGAATATGTGCAGTTTTTTTAAAATGCACACATTTGTGCATCTGTTTAGTGGTGCACCATTAGCATCACTGAATTAAACTGCAAAAATAAAGTTTTTAACGGGTCAGTGCACCTCAAACACCTCAAAACAATGTGAAACACAATGTGTTTAGACTGTACAGGACAACCAATCAAAAATGATTAGGCTTAGAAATAAAAAAATAACCAAGTAATTTATTGTCTCAGATTTGTATAAAATACAGTCAATTTAAACCTGCCACACTGAACAAAACAAAACAGACAACTGTTGCATTTAGTCATGAAAGAATATGATGAGCAAAAGTCAACACGCTTTTCTAGTAATTTTTTTTAAGCCACAGCTCAAATTCTGAAACCCCTACAGGCGTATTGCTCTGGGAACCTTACAGTTTTAAAATTAAAATGTAGAAGTTATTGTGGGAACTCTGTGGAATCTCTAATTCCCTATATACTGTGGTTTCCAGTTAAGGCTTCTTTGTCACTGCAATGTGTGTTTAATTAAATGCAAGTGTTCTGAATATTAATATGCATTAGGACACAAAGGTGAAGGAGCAGCCCTCATGGAGTCATGTCTCACAAGAGGCGATGACACTTCAAAAAATGAAAAGGAGAAAAGAAAAAGAAGTGTGTGAGGAAATTAAAGGGCTCTCTTGTTTCTTCCATCTACCTTCTGAATCATTCTCTACCCTCCAATGACCCCCTCAAAGTCCCTGGTTCCCAGATCAATCATAAATCTAATGTCACCTGTTCTCTCCTAAAGCTTTTATTTTCTATAATCCTTTCATCCATCTTATTTACTAATTCAATAGTTTTCCTTCACATTCCAAGGACACCTGCTTGCATAACGGGGCCTGACAAGAGAAGAACAATAAGACAGAAAAGTAAAACGAAAGGAGCTGTACAGTATGGGTGACATTATTGCACCTCTCACAGGTAGGGAGCGGTATTACAACACTGACACAGTGAATCGAGCCTTTATGAATATCAAACAACCAGGACTGGTGGAATCTGTTTTTTCAAAGTCACCACAGAAAAGTCCTCAGCGCAAACTGAAATCAAATGTCTTAGACCAGTGGTTTTCAGTTATGGTGGTTTGTGAGCTAAAACTGGGCTGCAGGTCAACTCTGTCAACAGAAGTGAAAAATAAACGTTAGACATTAGAGGTTTTGCATCCCATCAAATTGTACAGCTATGATTTTTTTCCATATATGACTGGTGCTAACATTGAGCAAGAGGTTGCATTACCCCTTCATCTCTGAAAAACAAATAAAAGGACACAAGATAAAGAAGACCAAATTACATACGAGTTGAAATGAGGATAAGTGTGGTTTGTGTTGCTGTTAAGTCATGTTTATTTATAAAGCACATTACAGAAATTACCTCAGAGTTCTGTACACCTCCAGCATAAACAAGCAATGTGAATTACTGGCTAGACCATGAAACCATCTAAAATTCTGTTTAAATTTAGAAAACAAACAAAATATAAAGTTACAATCCCATTGAATTCTTCAAGTTGTGTATAATAAAAGAAAATATAAATATTTTTAAAAGCTATTGATAATGTCCATGTTTATTTCCCACAGAAAGGAAAAAAAAACAATAAATCAAATTAAATAGCTTTATTCCTAAAAAAAGACATAATATTTTCAAATTTCTCTATTTAATTTTGGAAGAGATCTCAAACTGTGCTCAAACACGTCTCCACATCAGACAGAATCAGAGTCCATTACTATATGTCTCCTAAAAAGCTAAGCTAAACACCAAGCAATAAAACTGACCTCTCTATATAGTTTATGTCTCGTAAACTAGTTAAACTAACATACATCTCATAAGATCAGCACAGTAATGCTTCGGCATTTATGAGAAAACACCCTGGTGCCACGTGCAAAACTCTTAACATTCTCAGCTGCCCAGCTGACATGAGCTCTGTGACTTCAGATTTAAGTGTGACTCCAGAACGTACAATCTGATCCTCTTTTAGTACTCTAAATCCACTCTCCTGTCAAGTCAAACGCTTAACTCTGAGACAAAAAGAGAGAAAGAGAGAGGGAACAAAAGAACAAAGTAAGAGCCTGTATCTCAAGCGGGTATTGGGTGCAGTCACGGGAAAACAAAACTAGCGCTGGAAATATTTATTAGCATGCGTGTTGTTTCCTGACTGTTTAAGAGTGTAGGAATCTACGGACACCTCTGCAATCTTTTAACAGACTAAACTCAAGTCAACAGCCCTGCCTTCATTATTTAGATACAGTCTGACTGATGAGCTAACTACTTACATAATAGTATCATTAGCTTGAAGAACCATGCCATTTAGCACAGTTTAAAATGTTTTATGCAAGGTTATGCTACAATAAATAAATAAAATCAATAAGAAAACAAACTTCTCTCGCATAAGACTTATTTTGTTGATCGTTTGTTTTTTATGCAAGATCTGGCAACACAGGCAATGAGTCAAATGAGTTATCACGTGCAGACGCTAGCACAAGCTTCAGAGATCTTGAGCCATGTTAAGCCGTTTGAAGCAAATCTACAGCACTTTGCATAAGTCAGCCAGCTGGCCATTTTCATTTGTTAGCAGAAAAAATGAAGAATGACCGAACCAGCATCCTCAGTTATTCATATATCACAGGAAACGGTATAACCATACTGATTAAAGCAGCCATCAAATATTCCAAAAGTTCTCCATGTGAATATTACAATAGGAAGTCCAATCAGCAATATTCCATCTGTTCCAAAGTTTCCTGTCCTCCCTGCCCGTGTCAGAATCGGCCCAAAGGCTCCACGGTTAGCAGATTGTTTTGCGTTTTGAATCAAGACCAAAATCGGATGTAGCCCAAACCAGGAAGCTTTAGCACTGCTGAAGCACCTAATTTTACTGGAATCAGAACACAAACAGCCTCAGTTTAATTTTACCAGTTCAGCAGTAACAGCCACAAAAACTGGAGCTGCAAAATATGTTGCCCTGACTGCCAAGGAACCGTAGGTCAAAGTAACAGAGGACTGCAACTGAACTGAATCAAAGCATGTGATATACAAGCATATTTCTGTTGCAGTACATGGTGTGTATCCTATAATGTCTCCCAACACTGCTTTGGAAATACATACTACATAACATAAGAAGCTGGTTAGTTCTATTATGGTTAGAAGTTTTCCCCATTCAAAAGAACTCAATTTCTTTCCACAAATCTTGTACAGAAATCATCCCACACAAACACGAGGCTGTAAACGTTCACGCTCTCCAGCATTCAAAACAATGGCATTCTTTTCCAGGAAAGTCTTTGAGGAGAATACGCACGCCTCCCATTGGATGAGTCACACGGAATAAATCTCAAGTATTCCGTTCACGTCTGAGTGAAATGGAATGTGTGATTAAGACAAGCTCATTAGCCAAGAGTCCGAACCATTTTTCCAAACCGCAGATGAAAAGAGAGCGTTTCTAATTAGCTGACAACTGATAACATTAGATCTATTCAAATCATAACAAAGAAGTCAAAAATCTGAATCTCTTTAAAGAAAAATGTAGGAATGAGAAGTGACCTAATTTTTCGCTTTATGCCTTTGAAGAGCGACTGACTTTTAACACATTTAGATAAAAGTCAAAACAACTTAAAACTAGCTAAAAGTTGTAGCACTGTAGAGCTCATCAACAATTAAACAGATAACTTGTTACATTTGTATCCAATTGGGAATAAAATGGTTTATAAAACAAATTTATTTAAATCTGTTTGCCAATTATTAACCTTGTTGCATGGAAAATTGAAAAACTGTTCTGTTTGACATGATTTGAGTGTGTGTGTGTTTTGGGGAAGGTTGTATACTGTACCCTAAAGACATCAGCGACATCCTAATTTGTAGATACGCTATAAAAACATAAATAAAATCTGTTGTACAATTTTAATACAACTTTAAAGTCATAAATGCAGTAAAGCTGTAACATACTAGAATAAAACACAGACAGATTTATATTCAAGAATAATGCATTTTAACATCCATTTTCAACATCTAAAGCACTGAAACATTTCAATGTCTGACAAAAGACACTGATTACAAGGCCTTGTGATTTTATTCCAATTTACACAAATTCTAGCATTACTTTTCATCTTTTCTTTCACTCATTTGTATTGTTTAAATGCACATTCAGTGCCTCATTAAAGTTAAGCAGCAATTTCGCACGAGTTGGTCACACATTCAAACAATGGCCATCAGAGGAGCGAGAAAGCATCTTTAACAGCGTACGTGCAAGTCCAGGAAAGTTTCAGGTACAAACTACTGACATGTGAGAATGAACAGAAAGGGTGAGAAAGGAAGAGTGAAATGTTTTATTTTTAATCTGTGAAGACACTGATTTAACACACACTGTTCTCTGGCTTCACAGGAAACGGTTTACTAGATAAACAAATATTTGCTGACTTCTGTTTTAACAACGTTGCTGCAGCTCAATGGGTAGAACAACAGTTAGTGTTAGCATTAGCTGAACTGCATTAGCAGTCTAAAGGTTGTTGGTTCAAGTCACAGAGAACAGACACCAACAAAATGTGTAACATGAACAGAGGATAAGTGTCTTGGATAATAGTGTCTGTCAAATGCAAATATAATACATATAAATGTCTTATAGGCTGAAGATTTTGTTTGATGTTTTGAATGAGGTTTCACTTCAAATTTAAAGGAATAGATTCATCCAATTATAATGTCATTCTTAATGTTGTTTCAAACCGATATGACTCTCTTTCTTAAAAGACTTCTTTTGTAGAACTCTAGGAATGTAGGGCGAGTCATTGGACCACTTTTATATTTTAATAATGCTTTTTGTTGTAATTTGAGTTTGAAAGCCTCATTTCTCATCTTCAATTTATGAAAAAATATGGTCAGGATATTGTTCCAGAAAAACTCACTTTCTGTGGTTCACATAAGAAAGAAAGTTAAATGGGTTTGGAAAGACATGCGAGTGCATAAATAATGACATCTTTTTTATTGTGTTTGGTGAACTGTTCTATTAATAACACAGATGCTAAAAATAAAGCCCATTAGAACTGCAGCACAAAACGCAAGCAGAGATTGTAAACATGCATGGAACAAATCACACACACACACACACACACACTTAAAGAGAGAAACAACTAATTCTACATCCACAATGCAAAGCTATCATTACCTTCCTGAACCACTCGACTCTATATATCAAATGGCCCAAAAACAAAAAGCTAGACTCTTATGCGTTCATGTGTTTACGCTCCAAAGCGTTGAGATGACACATCCTGCCCATCTTCATCTCTTTGATACAGTTCTCTGGAGATCACTATCATCAGGGTTACTGTAGTTCACACTGTACATCAGAATGTTTATATATCACTGCTCTGTATGAAACTCTTCTAAACACAGATGCATCTAAAGTTTAGACTGGTTAAAAGGGTTGCATAATGAGGAACCAAATTTTATTTGATCTGTTGAGATCAAGAGCTTGATGTTCTATGAAAACACACTGGATCTTTCAGAACTCAACAGTCCCTGGTCCAAAACAAGCATATATTGATGCTAAGCTGTTAAAGTGCCTCACATACATCTGTCTGATGTCAGAAAGTCATGCAAGCTCAAAACATTAAAACAGCATTTGCACATCAATGATCAGAAACTAGCCCCGCCCACTCACCGTGAGGTCACAGAGGTGAATATTTTAAAATATCTGAAATGATCATACAGGTTTAATTCAAACTTTAAATCTATCAACGGAGAGACCAACAGCGTTCAGAGTTTCAAAAGTGTACGGCGGAATCAGATACGGTTCAGGAATGGAAGGTACAAACTATTCTTTGAAAATCTCAGCTTTTAGCGAAACAGAGCAGTATGCAGATTTTGTTGGAAGGGTGTATGGTACAGTTTCTGTAATCTGAGCCCAAGGCGTCACACCCACAGACCACCTACAATCCCTTTACAAACCGTCTCATGCATATCGCAAACACAAACGGCAGGGGCTGAAAACTTCAGTTTGGAGCGTCGGTCTGCCTGGAAATTACGTTTATGAAAAGTTTGGGCTTTTCAAAAAATTATAATAATGACAACATTTGTCAGACATTTTAGTCAGTCTTTTAACAGTATCTTTTGACCACTGGATGTTGAGAACACTATTAGCTTCTTTCACTGATTTCATTTCACTGATACATTTAAAACACAAATCACTGAAAAAGCAGCAGTTACACATTTTTTTGTGCCAGGCTAACTGACGTACCTCCAACACCTTCAGATGTCATTTTATGCATATGTGACTTTACAAGTGCACCGATTAGCATATAGACAGCAAAGAAGAAGAAACTGAAACTGAGTGAAACAGAACAAAAGTTCCGTCTGTGAGAAGCTCGGGGGCTGAGATGGTTACCGTGACAGCCCTCCATCTCGTCAGACACCGCCGAGCACAAAACCGATCAGTCTCGTCAAATTTACTTCCAAGTGCACATTTGCGCAGGGCCACCGAAACTTGAGGCCGTTGTGTGACGTGGACGCAGCGGGACGTCAGGCGTCTGTGACAGCCCTCTGACATATTCCTGAAATTCAAACTCACAAATCTGCAAAATAAGCTTCTGACTACATCAAAACTCAGTTATTTCTTCCTCAGACCTTCCTCAGGGCCGCAATACATTTCTGACTTACTGAAATTTAAATGTAACTTTTTTGGATTTTGTTCCTTATTTTCTTCTCATTTGGAGCAGGTTCTAAAACTATTAGGTTCTAATAGTCTGTTCCATAACTCTGTTCTCGTTCTTAAAATCTGTACGCAACACACGCGGTGCACGCCATACACAGACACGCAGAGAGAGAAATTACGTGGACAGACGCACTCACACAGTAATTTTCTGCAGACAAGCGAGGTCAAAACCTTAGGCCATCAACTTCTTTTACTTGCAAAAAGATCCACATAAAATCTACATGAAATCAGGCTGGAATATGTAAAAGCCTCAATCTGAAGGAACCATGGCCGGACCCTTTAGAGAAGCTAATCCTCTTTCACAACTTCATCGCCTGAGCCACATTCATTCTGAACGTTTCAGACAGACTGCTGCTGTGACTCATCATCACAAGCTAAGGGAGGTGCAAGCATTTAACAGAACAGCCCGCAGCAGAGGGAATGAACACGTTTAGCGGAACAGCCTTCGGGACACGCAGCTGATTGCTCAGAGCAGATAAAGCATGTTTGTTAATTTTCTGAGGATATTTTCCTTTGAGATTTTATTATTTTTAGCTTTTACTAATGCGCTGAACGGCCGAGGGGAAAATAACACCATAAAGGAGGTCTTTGTAATATCTCAATTGTTTTTGCTAGACAGCAACGAGAATTAGACTGACAGCAATGAGAATTGAATTTTGCTAACGTTTTTTGCTTCTTAGTTTCTTTTCAGGGGAATCTCAACTATCCCTATAGTCCTACTGTACTGTCTCGTTTTCCAGACAGAAATTTAAGGGGAAACAGCAGAGACTTAAATGAGACATAACTGAGATCTCGCTGAGGGTTCCTGAGCTAGGAAAGAGCAAAAATCTGAAAATCTGTGTCATTTCCTTCTTGTTGTTTATCAACCTGTACGTCACGTCTAGATGCTACCTGTCAATGTCTCCTGAGATGCTACCTGTCAATGGCTGATGTCTCCTGCTCACATGAGAGTCAATAGCTTCTGAGAGGTGTGTAGCACAGGTACAGCACTACAGGTGAATCATCTCAACTCTTGTGCTTTGGTTGGCATGTGATGGAGGCTGTCATATCTGTGACTAAAGAACAAGCTAGAACAATAAATTAACCATTTGCTATGCAATGCAATACAAAGGTAAACAAAGCAAAGCGACAAATTGTATACCTTGAATTCACTGCAAGTCGCTAAAAGTGTCTGCCCAATAAATAAATGTAAATCATAAGACATTTTGAGATAAGAGTTGAATGTACAATGAGAACACACTGTAAGTTTGAGCACACAAGTTGTGTCATTTTGCCTGGAGTGATGAGGAATCTTTGAAAATTAGAGCGTTTCATACATGTAACACGTTAACTCACTGTAGGGTAACTGTGAGGCTGAAAATCATTTTTTCTACATTCTAAATGTTAATTAGAACTAACACTATTTAACATACAACAATGTGTGAAATGTGCAAAATATTTTTAGCAAGAAAATGGAAAAGAATTGAATTAGCAGAGCATAAATGAGACTGTGGAGTGACCAAAGATTCATTGTTGATATGAAAAGACAGGCCAAGATTAACATAAATGTTCCATTTTATAAATAAAACATGAATGTTGGATTAAAGTTTACACTCCTCGCAAAATGTAGTATGGAAATGTACACAGCTGTACACAACTCACAACTGTATGAAAATTGCACAAGCATGATTCACTTGACAGATCTAACATGCTAAAAATATGCCAGAGACAAAAAAGCCTTGGGTCTTAGTAAAACACTGTTAAAAGCATCAGGCATAAAGCTTTAGACAAAAACTGTCTCATCTTAAAAAGTATCAGACAAAAAATTGGATGAAAAGACAGCAGACAAAACCGGCTTTATAAAAAGAGTTTATAATAGTCATAATAAATTAAAATTGATTTGGCACAAAACAACACTTCACTGACATTGTAGGTGAAGCTCTAGGTAAAAAATAAAATAATTACAAAATAACCCCTTTAAACAAACATGTTTACTGCTGCCACCTTGTTTATACAGCCTTTATGCGAGATCGCTTGAACTTGTCACACAGAATCTGTCAAAAGGTTGACAATCTCAACAGACTGACCCACCTCCCTATTCTCAGTGCGCCAACATTTCTGAAACTCACTTCAGAGAGCGATGTACGTCTTTAAAAAAATTCACTGAAGCATCCAAAAGGTTTTCAGAGCAGCGGGTGGGTTTCTCAACCGAGAACCACACCGAACAAAGATGTCTTCATGGCTATGAAAAGCCAAAGAAACTCACTCGCTTTTAGGGGGGCTTCAATGACTGAATCTACAGAGTGGGTTTCACTGAAGTCAGGGGGTTTGTGCGCTCATAAAAAGTGACTTAGATCCACTGTCAGGATATAATTCAATGGAGCACAAAAGCCGCCACTCAAACCAACAAACTGATACAGGAATTAAAAAAAAAAAGCAGGAATTTCTATTGTACACCAAAGACATTGATATGGCGTCAGACTTGGCCTACAGACCACATGACTGGGCACACAAGCTGTGTTCCAAACTCTAGTGCCCTGCATACTGTACACTGGCAGCTGTCTTTTAAGTCAGTATCTATAAAGAAACCTACATAGACAGCAATTAGAAAGTTAGAAAGTGCAAACAGAGGACTGTGTAGCTGAAAGGGTTACAAACTGTTACAAAGTTAATACATCCATGCCGGTAGGTGTCAGTATAACGACTTAAATCTTTAATTTGAAAATGTCACATTGCATTTCTTGATATTCTGATAGCGGCACAAAATAAAGAGACTTCTGTCATCTTTTTAGATTACAGAACATATTTACTGGCTGCAGTTTTTGACACTTCATTTCCGAATCCATGTTTGAAATCACTGCAAAAATGAGAAACAACGCAAACAGAGTCAGTGCTGAATCAGGCCATTTGAGGGGAACAACAACAATAAACATGTCAGCCTGATGATAATTCAGAAAGCTCACTGTTATCAACATCCCACACACAGAGATACACACACTAATTTCCCATAAGCCTATTTAATATGGCTATTATATTACCTTTGTGAGTGTGTGTGTGTCTGTGTGTGCGCGTGCTTACATCTTGAATGATAATATGAAAATGCCACAGCATTTCAATTTAAATTGATCTGATCCTTAAATTGATCCTTAATAGAAAAGAAAAAACAGCAGGAAAATTTTTTAAATGCCCCTTAAAATTAATGGAATGTAAAATAAACCTTTCTGTCAGTTGAATAGGTCATTACACCCGAAGCCCCTTTGAGCGGAAAAACTGGCAGCTATTACTTTCAGCTAAACCGCACTGTGTGACAGCCAACAACTCAAGTTTAGCATCAATGAGCCAGTTACGGTTTAATATGTTGCACAATTTACACTAAAAATGTTTATATTTTTGTGAAGAGTAGCCAAAATCATATTACAAAAAAACCCACAACCAAACGAATGCAGAAGCCAATACTAGTCGACCAAAGCCCTCATTATTTTCACCAACACGCATTTGTTTGACATTTGTGATTGCTACCTATAATGAAATGAATGAGCTCGTCTCCATGGCGACAATCGGTGGCTAGTGATAAATGCAGGACAAAAGAAAGGGGATGGCAGACTGTCAAAAGAGAAACCAATTAAAACAGGTGCAGGAACAGAGAGCTCAGCTTCTACATTCAATCTTACATGAAGCTGCTCAGCAGAAGTCAAGAGATTACTTCACCTTTGCATTAATATTATAAATGTATAACATATACATAACGGGGTCCATTTTCTTCCATTGTGCTGCAATTTGTTTCACCCCATGCGCTCCTAGGGGGCTCTAATGTAATTCAATTTATATTTCTCAGCTAAAGGTTCTACAAATACACATACTAGAACAAACTGGAAGAGTTTCGCACACATTCAATACCACACTATAGCAGAATAATAATTGTAAACAATACTGCACATAACTCAGACTGTTAAATCGTTCCCTAACCCAAAGCACAAGTATTTTACACTGGACCCATTTTTGTACATCCTGCATCCTCTTAGTTAAACTGAAGTGAGACAACAAAAGAGCTGTTACACTTAAAAATCACCTGATTGGACACGAGAGAGTGTAAATGTGGAACAGTACTTTTCCAATCTAACACTTTATTCAAGCGCTGGCACCTCACACAAATTAACACACATTAAAACTCACACACAGCGCTGAGAACTATTCTGGCTCATGACCTCATCGTGGCCTTGGCAGTTTTGACTGTCGGCTTGTTCTGAGTCCCAGTTTTACAGGAAGTGGCACAGCAGTAAATGCAGACATGAGTGGCAGTGACCCTCAGGCCAAAGCTGAGTCTTTAGGGATAGAGAGACAGACAAAGAGAGAGAGAGAGAGAGAGAGAGAGAAACACAGAAGGAGAGAGAGCTTCTGTCTGCTCATATAATTCATCTGTGTTTTACATAACTACAAACTACATAACTACATAACATCACTACAAAAGTCATAACATCACAATAACATTCATAATATTAGGCCATAAAATCACTATACTGTAAAAGACATGGTGCTACTAAGGGGGTCATTTAAGTGTGTGTGTGTGTATCAGGGTCAGTCATGCTTTCTGGGGGCTATAACGTAAAGCTATAAACATGTGAGGGTACTTTGGTGTTTAAATATAAGGTACTCTGTATATTGTGTGAGTTCTAAATGCAACCTGTGTAGATGGGATGGAGGCATAGAGAAAGTAAAGATAAAAAAGGCTAAATTGGTCCCCCTGCTCTCAAGAGTCTCAGAAGACCTCTGCAAAAAAAACTTCAGTCTCAATCTATTCATTTTTCCATCTGAACTTCTGTGAACTAAAACATTGGACTTAAACTGTACATATGCCTGTTTGAAAGAGTAGATCAACTGTGAAAATGGTTAGAGGTCAGACAGATAAACTCACCTCCAGCTTCTGATAAGCACAGCTTCATTAAGATAAGAGCTTGTGATCAGAGCCCATGACTCCAGTGATAACCACCATCTACTGTTTGCAGTCTGAAACACAACTTCAAACCTAATGTGAGCTCCCACAGAGCTAGTGATCTCAACATGACCTTCAGAGCTGAGACAGTACTGTACTCAATTCAGTACTGAATATTGTAGTAATTCCATGTTACATAATGATAATCATATTTCTTCATTTATTAAAGGCTCATCAAGAGATAGAATGATCTGGAACTTCTACCCAAGTTTTTTTTAAGACCACCACAAGTCGTCCACAAGAAACAGCTGAGGCAGTTGTGGTCTACTGGTTAAGGAGTCAGGCTTGTAATCAGTAGGTTGCTGGTTTGATTCCAGCACTGGCAGATAGCAACTGAAGTGCCCTTGAGCAAGGCACCTAACCCCTGATAGCTCCCCGGGCGCTGCAGGGATAGCTGCCCACTGCTCCAGGTGTGTGTGTGTTCACAACTTGCAGTGTGTGTTCACTCCTCACATGGATGGGTTAAATGCAGAGGTCACATTTCGGTTATGGGCAACCATAACCGAACTGACAAACACGTCGCTTTCACTTCACTTCATAAGTTTGAGGTCCTTAAACTTAATGTTAAGTTGTATAACGACAAATAGCTGGTGACGTTCTCTCATTTGTAAGTCGCTTTAGATAGCTAATCTTCTGAATAAATACATGTAACCGGTTTCTCTATTTGCTGAATCTAATTGTCTTTCCTCCTTAAACCACCTTTTTTGTCCATTGCCAATTTTGTCAATTTCTTCCGAGAGTGACGAATCCTTCTTGTTTTCCTTTCGTCGGATGTAAATAAGGTCGTGTTTCATTAGACACGTTTCCTCACTGATGATGCTGTGCACTTCCGAGAGGAGCAGCATCTTCCAGAGAGGGTCACGGAGAGCGGGAAACACTGCGGATGTGAAGGAAGAGGTTTATTAAGAAAGCGGCAGGCAAGTCGTGATTTAAGAGGATCAGAGGAAAGCCTTGGATGTGTGTGAAATTCACTCGACACGCTGAAATGACTTGTTCATTTTTAGTGTGTTGGCAGATGCTCTAGCCTGCTCTGTGAGAGAGTTTGTGTGTGTGTGTGTGTGTGTGTGTGTGTGAGAGAGAGAGAGAGAGAGAGAGAGGGGGCAGATTGTACAAGTAGGGGTGTTACAGCTAATTTCAGCCACTTTCATGTAAAACAGTCATCACTAACAGAGATGTCGTAAAAAAAAAACTCATTCTCCACGGATAGCAATGTCAACTACCATATAAATACACAAACCTATAGCACAACAAAGTCTTTTAAAAATCACACAGCGTGGCATTTATGGTATGTTATCAGACATTAAAAAAAAACAGGCACAAACACTTAACAACAGGTATAATAGACTATGTGATGAATACATTTCTATTTGTTAGCATTAGTTATCATGACTAAACAATGGCCATTGCTTACACAGCATTAAATGGCCTTGATTAATGTTAGTCATCTCAAAATGTAATTGAATTGTATCTGTACACATTATTGCACAGCGAAGTATGGAATCCAAACTGTCCCACAACTCTTCAGATTAGCATCTGATTAGCATCTGTTCACAAGAAAGAATCTGAGCTGGTCAGATCTCAGCACCTGACAGCAGACAGCATGTGTACATTATCCAGCTACCACCAGCCAGCCTTTAAACTCAAGCACCCATCTGTTTGCCTCATATAAAGATTATATATATGATGTAAACAGATTCCATGATTAAGATTCAAAATCCTGGTTAATAACAACAGAAGAACTGTCTGAATCAAATCACACTTCCTGCAGATGTTGTTACTATGCTATAATTTATAATGCATGAATATTTACACCGTCAAGAGATGTTAGCACTACAGCTAAAGAGAAAATGTCATCCAAAAAGACGTCTTGTTTGAGGATCAAAAACTGAAATGTCTAAACATGGAGATTACTTTGTGTTTTAATGGTATCAATCTGTGAATTATCAAAAATTACCAAAAAACTGTGAATATGACTAGTACTTTATATTTCTGCCACAAGACAGCCATGTGAGGAACCGTCTGAAAGACAACGTGAGCGCAAGTTAAAGATTACAGAAATCATTTTTTACCTAATCCTTTAACGCCCCAAATATTTGAATCATCTAGGACTCTGGCCTTTTTATTAGAGAATTTAGAGGAGTGGAAAAAAACTATTTACTGTTTAGCCAACATTAAACAGCTTAGTAGTTATCAGATGAATGAGGAGGCCACTAATGGCATTGTGTCACACATCACTTATTCTGCCTGTTGCCTTAGCCGGATTTGCAAATCACTGTGGGAAATGTACCTTTGCCAAGACTCAGTTCAGTTCAAGTGTACACAAACGTAATCTGGTTTGAATGCCAAATAAATGCTATAATTTGTGAGGCAACACTGACCCCTCAGGTAACAAACCCATTTAGAGCTACTTCAGTCAGCTGACCCACAGAAACACGAATCGTTCGAGTGGAGCAATAAATACTGGGAATACATATTTGTGAAAAGTGGAAAAACATGCACTTAGTCTTAACACACTAATAAATGGTTGCTGCCTGATCTTTTTAAGTTAAAATCAGTTTAATGTTGCTTTCAAAACAATGATAACTTATCTTTAAACTAGATTAGCTTTCAGCACAATGCATGCTAATACAAGACTGCCAGGATAATATTCATATTTCTCATTGTTGAAACTGTTTGATACTGATAAAAAAAAAAAATTGTAAAATGTCATGTTCTTGCTAACAGAAGCCTCAGGTGGTCCAAACAAATGGAACAAAAATCTGTAACGCTGCTACACGCCAGAGACAAACAGTTAAAATAATTACATTTATGTAAGAGGCCAGAGATTCTCCATGTATTAGAAATACTCAACAGTCTATGATATAAGGATACAGCAAAAGTTACATCATAGCCACTTATTTCCATCTGGACTGTTAAGATAAGTCTAGCATTCTTCAGCCACACTGTTGTTCTTATTGAAGCTACAATCCAAAACAGCTGCATCTCTAGCGCATATCTGGTTGTGTAAAGTAACTGCAGGTTATTTTACATTACATTTTTAACATACATTAAAGTCAAATGAACCAGATGCACCTGTGGGGATCAGAGGTCAAGGCCACCTACAAGCAGAAAACTAACTTTTCAAATTTTATGTGACATTAAACAACTGTGCAAAAAGTTCTGAGCTATAGCTCTGCAGTCTGTTCATCTCTCTTCTTTTATCTCCACACACTAGCAGCTAAAACAGCAGGTGGTGAGAGCTGTTTAGTGGCACGTGTTTTTGATGCATGACAAACGGCCGGTGTCACACGAGCTCATACGTGACGGACACATTTTGCAGGAGTTTGGTGGGTCGTCTCCTAGTGTCTCTGGGCAACCCGGTTTAATGATGATTTATAAGGTTCTTTTCAGCCCAGCCTTGGCCACGGTTCTGTTTTCTTCATTTAAATTCTCCTGCGGTTCCGTTACATTTTGCTTGTCTAGGTGGCCTAAATTAACACACATACACACACACACACAAACAGACACTTTATCTAAAGTTTCTATAATAAACAGCTTCACTAGAATGTCTCTGTTAGTTTTTCTCTGTTTCTCGAGCGTTTGTGGGTCTGACTGTTGTTTATCTCGCTTTAGTTTTTGGCATGGCGCGAGGATCAGAAATCTAGCGGCAGGTGGTGATGTGAGCGGTCAAACATCACAGAAAATCTCTTCAAATAAAGATGCTCAGAGTTAAATACAAGTTAGGCATCTGTGACATGTTGTCAATTACCAGGAAATAAATATTAACTTAGTTTGTAAAAGTTAAACATAGAAATCATTTGGATATCCACATACAACAACAGTCTATGGGACAATGTCATATATCACTTTACATATCTAATAATAAACAATGATATTGTTTGATTTTTGTGAGAGAGAGAGAGAGAGAGAGAGAGAGAGATAAGAATAGTAAAATAAATATATATAATAGAAAAATATATATAGTTCACATTCCAGGTTTAAACCTACTTAGAATATCTTGCCATTGTTAATGTGCATCAAATTTATTGACAGCATGTCTGATGTTTTTAATGTAACTAAGTGTTTTAAACGTTTTGATCTGAGCCATAAACGGCAACAATTACCATGTAATATCTCCTGTGCTCTTGTTTTCATTGACATACGATGAGAAAAACGTACTGGAGAAAAAGACTTTTTGAAAGGAAGGAAATCTAAAAATCAATAAATACGGCTTAGCAACACAAAAGCATAAAAACGAGCATTTATTGTAAAATCAATTCATAAATTGCATCTCTTCATTTCTGCATTGTAAAAAGATTTGTTTACTTGTGTTTGTTTATTTGTGTGCCTGTGTTTGTGATATATAAACACACACAGCTACTGAATTATATCAGATTTTGAATCACTTTTAAGAGTGCTTGAAACAGCACTGTAACACACACACACTCAGTGTGAGATGATGGATTTGTGTGTTTGTGTGTGTAAGTGAGAATTTTCAATGCAGTGAAGTGTGAGGTTGACGGTCACATGGTCTGAGCTCTGAAAAAGCTTGATTCCAGCACAAAGCCAACCTGCCTTATCAAAACACCACAGATGCGACAATAAACCAACAGAGAAGCCAATGAGACAAAGGAGAGGGTAGAAGAGAGCAAAACAGGCCTTGTAGAGTGAGAGAGAGACACTTTATATCCATCTCATTAAAGTAAATGAGAAACACAAACAGGGAGTGTGTTGCGGACAGAGCTAATGAGCTCAGAGTGTTGAGGTAATTACATCACAGATGACACATCATCAATAATACTGACCTGATCACTCTCTCTCTCTCACACACACACACACACACACACACAAACACACACACACAGAGAGAGAGAGAGAGTTGCGGGATCTGACTAGACAAAAAAACTACTCGGTTCTGTATTTGTAATCATTAGATCTTTCAGTATGAGCACAAATAAACTCTCCTCGGTCAAACTATCAAACTTGTGATGTTAGCATAACAGCTAGCCTGCTCTGCACCTCGTATGAACTTTAGAGCAAATGCTCTCTCAGTTATCAGTCAACCAGAAGAGCCCATTTTCATTTCTGAACCAGCAGCGGTTATTCTAATGACGGAGGCAAACTGCTCCAACTATGTGTAACACAGGCCAATTATATATTACCCAGAATGCACTGCAGCACCACTAGAGTCAATCAAGATTCTGTTAATGCTAGTAGTTAAATATAAAACATTGAAAAACAAAGAACATGACTTCAGTATTTAAACAAGAACTTGTAATGGGACATACTTGTATGCAAACATAAAAAGTCACATCATTAAAAGATTTAATCAGAAAGCGAGTGATCGTTTCAGAACAGAGGTGACTTTTCTTCTCATTGTTCCCAAATTAATCGCTTTATTGACCACAGAAAAACAAGACCAAAATTAATGCTGAATTACAAAGAGCTTTTCCTCAATAGAGGCAGATGTTTTCTATTGATCTTCATTGCGTGCACACGCGTGCGCGCGCGCACACACACACACACACACACAAACACACACACACACAGTGGATCAAACTGGACACATACTGGAAATGGACACATACCATTCCAGATAAACCACCAAGAATTCTACAGAAATATACACATCAAATATACATCTCTGGCCACCCTTGCTATCATTACCATTTATTACACTAATAGGTATAACAATACTATGTATATAGTATGTATATATACAGACATGCTATAGTATTTATATGCAGTAAGTATACATATATATAGTATGTTTGTACACACACTATAGATGTGTGTATATATAGTATGCATACTGAACAATGTTATGCACAATATATATTACTCTAGTTTACAGCTTTAATTAAACAATTTCTCATGCGTCAGCCTAAAGAAATAAATTCAAAGAGTTCTGTTTACATTAAACGCAACGAAAGCTCTGATTGTGTACCGAATAAAATGAAAGACAAATGTAAATGTTCCTCTGACCTCAATGGCCGTGAAGCGGGATTTCACAACCCAGAAAATGAACCAAACAGTCTGTTTGAACAGATCGTGGATCAAGACTTCATTATCACAAAGATGAACCAAACCTCACAAGACCCACGATAAACCAAAGTTAAACAGTCATGGTCCCTTGGTCACTGTGTGTTTATGTTAAAGAGAGAGCAGAAACCTGTGTGTGTGTGTGTGTGTGTGTGTGAGAGAGAGAGAGAGAGAGAGAGTAAAGGGAGTGCGTGTGAGAGAGGGAGAGAGAGAGAGATGCTGTGACGTTTATTTTTAATCTTCACGTGACTAAAAGTGTTTGTTCAGCTGTTTAATGCATTATGGCACTTGGCTCTGATTGAAACGAGATTGTTCGAGCCCTAATTCTATGAATATACAAACTAAAAGCCATTCAATTATAGGATGGTACAACATTGTTATGCTCTGTAGGGGGCTTTTGACATCTGTTCACTGATGTCATTACATCAGGCCCCCGGAAAATTCACTCAGAAACTTAAATCATTGTTATTGCCAATAATGACATTATTGTTTTGGTCGCAATTTATGTAATTTAATCTCCCGCCGTTTTCACAATAGGAGCCCTTCAAAACAAGTGCGTGACTTATGTCTCAACAACATCTTCAACATAGTGTTTAAACAAGCGCACAGTCTGTTCTCTGCCTTAAGGGACAATTTAAACAGTAATTGTAGGGTCAGAGCATCAGAAAATCCATCTACATTACACGACTCCACCAATCCAGGTTGAAACCAAAGTACATTACCCTAATTGGTGAATTAGGGCCACACTAAAGTACAGAACAAATGCATTACAAATAACAAAACTGATACAGACATAGCTGGGTTGCAACCAGAAATTGGGTCGCAGGCAGGACCACAACTAAAATTGAATGGGTCTTCCTCACTCTTTACAAGGGCTGTACACAAGCAAGGGATGTTTCTAGTTATTCCCACCAGACAGCAGCTTAAAAATAACATGCTACTAACTATATAATCACACCTAGTCAGCAAATTTATGAATATAAATTTATATAAATACCTACTACAGTCCCTGATGCCCAATTTACAATCGTTAATCTGAGACAATTTTAACAAATAGCATCATATTAAACTCAAGCAGACAGATTCATTTAACTAATTATATTTACCTAATATTAACTAACAATCGCTATTCAATATGTCATGTTTAATTTGTCATTTTGGAATGATTGTAAAATGTCACTGAGAGAAACCGTGTTCTTGGAAAACGTCACACCCGTCGGCAAGACAAAAACAGGAAAAGTACAAGATGGAAGAAATGACCTACATTATGAGTGTATTACCGGCAGCTGCAGAGGCAGACGTGTAAAACACAGATTCAATAAAGCAATAAACTGTAAAGCTCTTGGTAGACTGTAAGCTGTGCACAATAACCAGATGTGTGATAAGACCCTTCCTTGAGGACTCACAGACAAAGCTGCCGCAGATATAATACAACATTAATATATATATACGCAGACATGAAGCTGAGTTTTAAACACAATTGAATTCACTTCATTTCAAATGATGATTTACATACGTCTGTCCCCTGATAAGGATGCCAAAGATACTACTAAGCTGTAGGAAGTGTTACTATAAGAGTATTTATGTGCTATAAAGACTATAAGCATCAAAGACGAGCCAGTTTTATTAGTGCTTCACATATTGGGTTTCAATTCGATTCTGAAACTATAACTTTCAGGCTTTGACAATCCTCAGTCTATTATAGCCCTGGATATATTTATCCAAATTATAGAATAAATTAAGACTCCTTCTGGAGTCTCAGACGTGGCATAACAAGGAGAATGTCTTGCGGTTTTTACCCATTAAATCATGTGCGTAAATATTTGCATGTAAATTATTGTTTTCTCACCAATAATGTACAGCAGTTTTCAATTTACACAAGCCGATTAATTTTGCTTTAAAAAAATTAGACAGAGTAAAACTTCTCACAGCCAACCAAGAGACAAATTGTTCTGTTAAAATCCATAAATCCTTATAGAAGAAAGTCAGAAGAAAGAAATTCAAACTTGTTGGAACTTTATACTAATTCCAGGGGCATTAATTAAATCCTGCAGTTACACTAATACTCAAAATCCAATTATCGATGGACAACCTGCATTAAAACACAAGGAATATAGAGGCTTCAGAACAGGGCCTGTATCTAAAAGGTGAATATGGCTGCTATTATAACAGATCCCAGGACCGTTATCCGCTAATTAAGACCCTAGAGAGATTGACCAACAGTAGAGATATTTATAATAACAACAACATCCGGATATAAGCAAGAAATACCCCAGTTATCGCGTCCCAGAGACGCACAATATTGAGATCTAACATTGTAATGTGGAACAATATCGCCACCTACTGGAGAAACAATGCAAGTCCTTTCAAGAAGACGCATCATCTTAAGAGACGTCCGCCACAGCCTGCGCTTCTACACCTCTGGCATTTTTTACACTTATTTTATCTCATAAAACAATAAAATTATTCATAATTTTTATAGCTTATTATGCAAAAAAACTCAATCCGTAAAACTACTCAACGCAAGCCCAGAGACCTGTATTTTGAAATTTGTTAAAAGCCCCGACCGGAAGTCACTTTTGCAGCGAAAACCAAAAACTTGAGGCGACCCACAAGATATGCCTGTTATTTTTCTGCTAGTGGGTGTTTTTGTCTGACTGTAGATGGATCTGCCATGTCCGCAGTGGGTTCGGCACGTTCAGCAGAAGTGGACGGAACTGGGTTCCGAAGACAGGGAGCGATTCTCTCTCCTGACAGATATAACTGATATATTTAACACCGCGCTGTCACTAATACAGTCAGTATATATTACAGTCACTACACAATACAGTCATGTTTTAATGTTTAGCATTCATTATCGCACTTCCCAGAATCACATGAATGTCCATTACTGTTCGTTTAATTCAGCACCATACACAGATTGTCTTACCTCTTTGTCTTTTTTTCACATTTAAGCCCAGAAGATCTCGACACATTATCCAGGATCTCAGATACATACAGTGTTAAAAAGTCTCCGGATGGCGTCTCTGAGTATAGAGAGAAAGGCAACCTCAGTTTTAAAGTAAAGGATTACACAACTGCTGCGCTGTTTTATTCTGCGGTAAGAAAAATATCAGTCTTCAAATATCCTCAATCCTATTTTAAGGATTTATTTATTGAAATGCATATATTTCTATACTGATTTTTGCCGACATGCATTAACTCTGTTGATCTGCTATCCGATACTGTTTGTTTGCGCGTGCCAACGTCACAACGTTTGTGAATAATGTGAATTTGGGGCGGGGCTATCTAATTGTCTGACCAATGGGGTGGTTGAGTTGGAAATTGAGTTTTTAAAAGGTTAAGTTGCTTCCCAAACAATAACCAAGGAAGAGCTAAACACCATTATGTTTGGTGGGAAATCAGTTAATGGTGTTTACGCTCATGTGGGGTCAGAGTTTGGATAATTATTTGTATTATAAAATGCAAGATTAAACTGCAAATATGATGTTTATATGCTGTGTTTGATATTTCAGGGTATTTGCCATGCTGAAAAGAATACAGAACAGCTGTCCTTGTGCTATGCAAACCGATCGGCGTCCTTATTTCATCTCAACCTCTATAATGTAAGAGTTTATGCCAGATTTAACTTTAATGTATAACACGTATGTTTCAAAATGTTGAATATATGTTTTTTCCAGGAATGTCTAGAGGACATCCGGCGTGCGCTGGAGGCTGGCTATCCAAACCACCTGAAGAATAAACTGATCGCTAGACAAACCGCTTGCCTGAGTCACCTTAGCAAGCTTAAAAACCCACCAGCCCAGAATAATCCACCACCACAAAACCAGAACAGAGGCGATTCTAGTACCTGCACGTCATATGGCGTATCAGTTTTTTTCAGTCCTGTGAAAGGGCGCCACCTGTTGGCCACCGAAAGTAAAGTAGCTGGTGATGTGCTGCTTGTGGACAAGGCATACAGCTGTGTTCTTATTCCGGGTGACAAACTTAATTCTGAGACACAAAAGCCAGGAAATACGTTTGATACTGAAGACAGACATTGTCACCACTGCCTAACCCAAACATTGAGCTTTGTGCCCTGTCCAAGCTGCAGTTATGCTCGGTACTGTGGAGAGAGGTGTCAAAAAGTGGCTTGGGACCAGTGGCACCAATGGGAGTGTGCTGTCGGAGCAGAACTTTTGGCCACTGGAGTTCTGGAACATCTTGCACTAAGGGTTGCTCTGAGAGCCGGGCAACAGGAGGTCTTACAAGCACAGGAAACTTCTTCCTTTGAGAATGACCATGTAGTGGAGAATTTACCAGTCCAGTTGAACTTCGAGGACCATTGTTCCAAAAGCTCAGACCATAATGACTGTTTCCATGGCAACTCGTACCTAGGCGTCTACAGCCTTCTACCGCATGTGGCAAAACACTCGCCCAGCTCACGCTTCTTATTGGCTGTCACCACGGCAACACTTTATAAGAGGTTGCAGGATGCACCTCCACCAGTTCTGTGGGCATCTTGCAAGGATGAAGGAGTCTGTGGAACCTGGAGGCCTGAGATGAACATGCTGGGAGCCACAACTCTGAGACATGTGCTGCAGCTCAGGTGCAATGCCCAAGCAGTCACTGCTATTAGGGTCAAAGGTGAGAAAAACTCTCCTCCTATCATTAGATCAGTTAAACAAACTGCTATATTACAGCCTGATGTACAGTCACTATTTTGTTTGGTGTCTTTCATGTATTGTGACAAAACCAAAGTTGCATAACTTCATATATTTGTTTGTAAGCAATATTGTGAGGACTCATTACCCCAAAAAATTCTGTGCTCTAACAACCAGAAAAGGGGCACAGTGATGCTCACTTTTAAATGAAATTACAGCACTATAAATTACCATTTGTCCACAGCACAACTGTCTTATAAACCTTGTGTACTCTGTTCTCATCTCTTACAGATGACAGTGGCATGACCGTTCAGTCCAGCAGGGAAATCCGTATTGCCACGGCCATTTTTCCTGTTCTCAGCCTGCTTAACCACTCCTGCAGTCCAAACACCAGCATCATCTTCACCACAGGCTGTGAGACTGACCCACTCCCTCAGTTCTGCAGTCCTGAAGGTCCCGAGACCTTCCAGCGGGTCGTGACGGCCACCGTACGCGCCTCAAAAGTCCTCGCGGCAGGACAGGAGATTCTGCACTGTTACGGTATTGTTCAATTTAATATCTGAATGGTCAACAATAGCAGGAGTACCTCAGGATGTATTGAACTGTATGCTTCCTCACAGGACCTCATTGTAGCAGAATGGCAGTGAAGGAGCGACACCGCCTCCTGCTGGAGCAGTATTTTTTCTCCTGTAACTGTGAGGCTTGTCAGAAAGAACAGACGGAAGAAGAAACAAACACAAAAAACGCAGCGCCAGGCCTGAAGTGTGTGAAGTGTCATAAACCTGTTCAGGTAAATGCTAGTAGCTTAGCTTGCTACTAGCTACTAAAGCTAAGATACAATAATGGCTTATACTTTGTATGCCTCATACCTGTCAGATTTTGGTGTGTAGCAAGCATGTGACTTTTTCTCAGGCAAAAATATCTTATAATCTTGCACTGAGTTATGTTTCTTTACAGTCCTTGTTGGAATGGTACGTCTGCTGTCGGCCATCTTGTGGACATCAGATCACCCGTGCTGAAGTACAGAAGAGACTTCAGGGTTTGCAGAACCTACTGGACCAAGCTTTTCATCTTCTGGAGAGAGAGAAATCAGGTGTTGTCAATATTGCTGTTCTGTAGGTCTACTATGAAGAAGATGGGTTGGGTGTCTGTGAACATACGTGGTTTTATATCATCTTCGTTCTTTTTGCAGGTGAAGCTCTAAGGATCCTTAAATCAGCCTCTTCTCAGGCAGACAGTATTTTGACAGAGACTCATCCTCTCCAAGGAGAACTAGCAGATGCAATAGCCCGGGCATATGCCATCACCGGTGAAAACATTTATTCCTTATAGAGACATTTTATAGAATTGCTGTAATGCTTCATGTATTTTTAAAGGTACAGAAATGAACTTAAAGGAGTAGTTCACCCAAAAATCCATCCTCACATCATTCTAAACCGGAATTACTTTTTTGCCTCTGAGGAAGAAAAAAGAATATATTTTGAAGTATGTTGGTGTTGGTTTGTATTCCACAATGGAAAAAAAAAGAGTATAGGTTTGGAATTACTTATAGGTTTGGAATGAAAAATCATTTTGGGTGAACTATCCCTTTAAGTGCTATAAAGAGGTGCATGCATATTTCATATTAGGCAGAGGTGTAACATGCCTGTCTGATTATTCTGATGACAGGTGAGTGGAGTCGGGCTGCATCCTATCTTCAGCGCAGTATTGTTGCCATAACAGTGCAGTTCGGAAAGGACAGTGTTGAACTGGGACAACAGCTCTTTAAACTGGCACAGCTGCATTTTAATGGGTAAAATTTTCATATCTGTTTATTCAGCAAATTGTTTAGTGTGAAAGACTAAAATCATAACTTGAATTAACTGCTGAACCTTGTATTTTCATAATCGAATCACTCTTACCTTTGATGTTCTCTCAGTGGAGACCGCAGAGCCGCTCTCTCTGTAGTTCCTGAGGCCTGCAGGCTTCTCTCTCTCCACTGTGGCCCTGACTCTGAGGAACTACAGGAACTACAGGAAATGGAGCGTTATCTACAGTAACTGCCATGAACAAAGACCAGAACACAATGTTGTTGTGGAGAAACAAGTTTAAATGCATTTGAATGTTTTGCTCAAAAATATGTGCAGTTGTAATAATGTCATGTGTTAATGTGATGTTTCAGTTTATTATCAGAATGTTCTGGATGAAAACTCATTTTATAAACATTGGACTGTGACAAAGTTGGATTTTGTCTTTTATTAACGTTCACAACTCTAGGGGGCAATACTGAACAACAAAGAAAACAACTATTAAATCTAATGTACATTATGCAACACAGTGCTGAATTATATTGTACTCATTGAGAAATCTAGTCTCTGTTCGGTTAATGAAGCTAAAAGGGCTGCTTGTAATTCATACTGTACCAATGTTACCAGTGTTTCACCGTTTTGGATACTGGACCTGTACTGGATACTGTGTGTTGGGGGTTACATAACCAAATATTGGGGACAATTCTGTAGTGAGCAAAGCCTCCTTTTAGAGACATCCTCATAAATGCAATAAAAATAGTTTCTATTATGTCTTATATAATGTTATTGTTGGAGTGTGGGTTAGGTTATGTTGTAACCTGCTGGGTATGAAAACAGTGTGTGTGTGTGTCACCAGTCACCTTGTTAGGAAAGATTTTACTTTCTCTATAAACCTTAGATCATTGTGTTCATTTTTCATGGTATATTGTTGTGATATAAGGCTAACAGCAGATAACTTTACACCCACCTCCACTTGTCTCTCAATGGCTCAATAACCCAGTAAAGGCCGGTGATGCCTTTGACATTTTCTGTTGCTAATGGGCTCTCACACAACTACAGCACAGCCCAGGGGAACAGCTTTGTGCCTGCAAAAAATGACAACCACTTCTCCATCAGCTGCTTCTAAACCAACATCGAGTGGCAGAAGAAAAACTCCAAGCGGATTTAACCGTTTGCTAACTCTGCATCTGCTAACCACTGACCTGTGTGAGGATTTATTCCTGTTGGATTTGTGTTGTTTCAGTGGTTGGTTTTAGCCCCTGGTCAAGGTTCCTGTGTCTGTAAATCTGTTAAACAGTCAGAGGGTTAACATGATTTTTGTCTGTGTGTGTGTGTGTGTGTGTGTGTGTGTGTGTGTGTGTGTGTGTGAGACCTCATGTTGACATTCAGGCCGAACATAGGCTCTATGACCTCTGTGTAAAAATATAATGTCATGCTTTTGGGAGCTTTTACATCATAACAGGATATGAGGAGATACCATTAAATTTCACAATGAAATTAACATTTGTGAGAATTTACAGCTTTTAGGCTTTATCCGAGTTGTCAAGATAGCAAACGTGAATCAAATATTTCCATCTGCACGCGCATGTTCTGCTCTTTTGACTCCGCCGGGAGTTTCTGCAGGCAGCAGAAATGTCCTTCTGACTTCATAATAGATTTATTTTCCCAGGTGTTTATATTAATTCTGACGCTGTCTAGAGTGATTAAAGCACAACTGTGCAGTAAACAGTGTGTCCCATCCCAGCATGCAATCTGTTGTACAGAACAATTCAGTTAAATGCATTACAAAGTGCCACATTTTTCTTGGAAATGGTTTATTATGATGTGAAGATATAATTTAATGCAAACATTAACCCTAAATGCATTTTAACCCTCTTTTATTTATAAACCCTATTTATTAACCCTATTTCTGTTTATTTTATACACCCCTAAACCAGTTTTCTGTTACTTTACGAGCACACGCTGTAAACGTAATTGAACTGCAATAGTTAATAATGAAAGACGAATGCTTTTTCTGTGGTGATATGTATTCCTCATGGTAATGAAAACCCATTTATCATGTCTATCAGAGATCACAGCTGATCACAGCCAGCAGAATCATCTAGTCAGTTTTCCACAGAGTAATTCCATCGGGTAACCAGACCTTAAAGTGAACCGTCTGCATGCAGGTTTTGTGATATACAGACTCATGAAAGGGCCATTCTGATTGGCTGAGGCTCTGGCTGACATCAGAGTTACAGAGATGTTGTCAGATGTATGCGTGTGATTGGTTGACGTCAGTGTCTCAGACTGTCAGTGGAGGTGCAGAGATGACAGAGCTGTCCCACCGAGCACAACGTTCATCTGCCAATCAAACACAGTGATTTACAAGCCAAGGTCATCGCAGGCAGAGGGTTATAGAGGGAGAGGCGTCAGAGATCTATTGCCATGCCAACATATTTTAAAGGAGATAAGAAACTAATTAAAACAAGATCAAACCACGATCAAAACCAGATATGCTAGAATGATAATAATATACTAGAATTTACCACATACTTTACTGCCAAAAGTATGCAAACATATATTTTAACTATTGACCTATATTGAATCCCTCTAGGCTCAATTAAATCGGCCAATCAGTTATTGTGTCTCAACAGGAACATGTGAAAGTTGTCCCAGAAAACCGAAGACATTATATGGGAGGCGCTAAACTCTAATAACGCCAGTTAAGCGTTCATATGGGTGCAGTTTCCAAGTGTCCAAACATTTTTGGCCGTGTAGTGCACGATTTCTGTCAAAAACTACAACAAAGCAACAGCTGTAATCTGCTGATATATTGTCCTTTGTGCTGCATCAGTAAAGTATCAAGAACATATATCAAATGACAGCCCATATACTATACAATCAATAGCCTGACCACAGTGCATTAGCTGAGGGTTGTGTATCTTGAAAAACAGAGATAATATCTCTCAAAAGCAGTGAAGTAATACAGCCAATCACGTAGTGTTTCCTCAGCCCCATAGAATAAAGACAGAATGTAATTATTCAAAGACAGGAAAAGATAAAATTGTGTGTCAAGACACACAGAGGCGCTACATATTAACACGCTGTTCATTATCGCTTTCTTTGACCTTATTTTTCATCGTTTTTTAATCAGGCCAGTGACACATAATGGCTGATAAAGCAGATTTAATCTCATCTTCATGCGCATGATGAAGTCTTCATTACTCCTCATTAAAGTCATTATTTTAATGTGTGAGTCAAACTCACTAATTAAAGGTTCATAGAGCGATTAAACTTTAATTATGCTAGTTTTTCTGTGGCGTGGGAGGGGTTAACATCAGTGTAGACTTCCTTCTGCAAGATTGATCCATCTACAGTATCTACCCATATGTCTGTCTGTCTGTCTGTCTGCCTGTCTGCCTACTCAGCTAACAGGGAACATTGGCAGAACGATGGCTATCGTTCTCTAAACCTAAAGTTATCAAACACATTCTTGCAGTAACGTTAGTAGAACGTTATATATCATATATCAGAATGTTAGTTGGTGGAATATTTTTAAAATGTTAACAAATAAAGTTTTTTGAATAATTAAAAAAACATGTCAATGTAATATCCAATAAACTTAAATGTTCCTAAAACTAAAGAAAAACACTTTGTTATTTTTTATGCTACTAAACCTTGTTAGTTGGGTATTGTGGCTGTCTATCAATACATCCATCCATCCATCCCTTATTTGAACAAAAAAGGTCCATGCATTGACAGGATTTATTTGTTCACATTAATTGTAGTTCTCTCAGCCTTTATAAACCACCATGAGCTATTTTAACCATATCCCTGGACAAAGGACCAGGTCAGCAGAAATGAATGAGAGACAGAATTAGAAAGAGGAAACTGAGTCAAGTTTATTTGAAAGGTGATGTAATTTCAGCTGCAGTTTTCTAAAATTGGAAATCTAGGAAGGACAGAGCCAATACTCGGAATACCACGAGCAGCCAATGAGAAGAATCTTGCCTCTTAGGAACAATCATCTTACAGTTCTTTAAGACCCTCATTTTCTCAGTGGATCAGAGTTATAACTTCCTAATCATTGTTATAATCTTATGATATTTTATAGTTCCTGGGTTCTGTTGGTATAAAACTGGGAATAATAACTTACCGGATCTCATTTCTGTCTGACTGTGCAGTCGTAGGGCCTGAAGCAGCTGGTGATGAACGGGAATGTTTTTTCCCCTGACCAAACACTCGAGTCCTGCAGCCACACTATCTGTAATTGAATTTGTGTGTAGAGTCTATCCAGGCCTCACATCAGTTCCAACAAGGTCACATCTAGTGATTAAAACAAGGGCCGGTGTTGTCAGAGACTGTACAGCGTTGTAATAAGGTCCATAGACTTCCAGCAGGGCTACAGGTGACAAACAAACAAATAATGTGAAACACAGACTCAGTTATTATAATAATAATAATAATAACAAAGCAAATATGCAACTGGTACAAAGTTTTTCATTACTTATATCTGAATGTGTGTTTTGAATGTGTACAGTACATTTCATTTACAGTGATGATTTAATATGATTTTCAGATCTATTTTTACTGTAATTGTGACAGAAAAACTGCAACTAAAGCTGCTATATATGTTTTAAATCTAGAACAATTACTTAAAAAAATTAAATAAATCCAAAAATATTAATACTATTAAAATTGTTTCAGCATTTATTATGAATAAAATTCAATAATTTATATTAAATCAATAAATATACAATTTTAGG
>JBAJNP010003369.1:0-40102 GCA_036877545.1 Yasuhikotakia modesta
ATTTTTGCTAGACAAAAGTATTTGGTGTACTAGAAAATACTGCAAACACAGACACACATACTTCTAATAAAATAAAGCATCTATCATTTAGATTCTTCAAAGACTTTAAAACCTAGCTGTTGCCAATATCTCATCATTTCTAACTAACGTAACTTCACTCAAACGTCTCTTCATAGCATCTTTGAGAAAGTTCAGAAAGGAAAGCAGTCTTTGTTTTCTGGTTTGGTGTTTGTGCTGGTGTTGGTCAAAGTCACCTGGGTTGACAGTCAAGCGCACTCACACAGATCTGATCCTGTTTTAACATCAACAGCCCACACGAGGATACGAATTATCTTCAGCAACCTAATTGATCCTGACAATGTTTCAGAGCTTAGCACATCAAAGCTGCGTGTGTGACGAGCCTGGAACAACATGTGAATGAAAACTCACACATCCAACCTCTGCTTCAAACCTTAACCCACCAACATGAGCTTTAAAGCCATGGCAAAAATACCACCTGTACTACAAAGCCACGACAGACACTTTCCACTAAAAGGCTTCAGAATGTTTGATATGATAAGACCTATTGCCTGCTGTTTATGCCAGTACCCATCTCAAAGCTGAAGTTTAAAACTATGCCAACTTTTAAATGCAAAACATCCGAGTTAGGAACGAACTGCCATGAACTTAAAATAAATTCAATATTGCATTATCTAGTTTGCTGTTTGTGTAACCAAATACTGTTATATACACAAATTAAGATTTATACTGTAATAAAGTGACAAAATATTGTTTTATTAAGACACTATTTATGAGTGTGTGTTTGTGTGACAGAGTGGGGCTCGTGTGGATATGTGCTTGTCTTACCATAAATACCGTGTGGGAACTGCAGATTGGGTAACGGCTAATAACGCCCCTCCGTGATCCAAAAACCAAACACTGTGCTCCTCTTCAAAAATCTGAAACGGAGTGTTTACAGAGTCAGGAAGACAACATGCAGTCTCGCTGTGTTTCTTATATTTCTGTTGTTAAAGCTACAGTACAGCCCAAGCTGACTCAGGTGAGCAGGTGATATGTTTACCTGTCTCCAGGTGTTACCAGCATCAGACGAGATGAACATTCCTGTATTGGAGAAGGACAGCTCGGGTCCGATGTTACCTGAGAGGGAAAAATACTAATGTCACTCATACAAAGACAGATAATTACTCAGAGAGGGAAAAATGTGTAAGTTTGGACACTCGCTGCCATTTCTAAAACGTACAAGCAAACACATACATTCAAAAATCTTAACTGTTGGTACACATTGTCTAGGGGGTTTACTGCCACCTCTGTTTAAAAAATGAAACTGCTAGTTAATTTACATATTTTTCACTATGTATGTTAAACCTGTTATGAACTTGCTCAAAAAAAAGATCTTTTTTGGAGCTTTAAATGTCTTCAAGAGACCTTGGTCACCATGACGGCTGACGAGAAACATCCAGTGAAGCTGTTGTCAATGACAACAACAACAGGAAATATGTTTTTTAAATTCAGAATTTATACAGGCTGAGCATGTGAAAGTGATTGTGAAACAGCTGTCAGACATGACAGGCAATTATGAATGCGGAAGACACCGGTCATACTTCCAGCGTGCTCTGCATGGCTTAACGTTCTCAGCGCGCTTCTATCCAAGCACACACGCACCGTTTGGGTGCGAGTTTTGAAGAAAATGTTATAATGAGCCTGACAAACGCAAGGAAAATGGGATTTGTTTTAACCATGGCAACTGAAACTAACAGTCGGTGAAAAACACAAGACTGTGACAATTTTATGGACATGATGTCACCGTCATATGCATTTAAAAGCATTTTAAACCAATTCTCTTCAGCTGAATTTATCAGAAACAGGTGACAAAATGTACCTGAGGCATAATCAGAAAACAAAGCTAGCGCGCACACACACACACACCTGTGGCCACTATGATCCCGGGAGCTGAATGTTTGGTGGAGATGGTGTCAGGTGTGTAAGGGTTTTCAGACATCTGCAGGTGAAGATGCAGAGAGCACGACGGCTGCAAATTTGAACAGAAACACACGATTAAATTACATGACAATATATTTACATTTATCTGCATAATCTCCACAGACTTTCAAATTCTGTGCAAATGAATCTGTTTCGGATTCTCTGTGAGGCTTTTGTCCGTATTTTTAGTTTCCTCTTACAATTAGCGTGACCCAGTTCCTGTGAAAACTCACAAAATCAAATATTTGATTATAGACCTCCTGCAAAACCGTATAATGTATTTGATTTAAGCCACTTAGGATTCAGTGTTTGAAAGCTCCGGATTAGTTTTCTTTTACGCGACGTCCATCATAATTCGGAACGTTTCAACCTCGCAGACATTCAAAACTAATTGTATATACAAGCCAGAGACTTCAAATTCAGCAAACCAGCTGATTTGTGTACATGCTTCAAAAATCTCACACTAGCAGCTGCTTAAACTTGGTAATAAATCCCAAAATACCCAAAACACAAGGAAAAATGTTACATCTTTTCTTTCTGAAGGATGACGACACGTACAAACGCAGAACTCACTGTCTGTTGGTGCGGCAGAAAAAGTAATTAAGGTTTTTTGAGATCCACTGATAAATGAACTCCAGTTGTTCATTTTATGTCTTAATTGAAATCACCAATCTTCCAGAACGGTGTAAAACATCAGTGAAAGTCATTATACAGACAGGAGAGGTAGTGTGTCTTAATCAAATTATCAGACCTCTGAATTCAGTTTTTATGTGTTACCTCTTACTCTACTCCTACTGTAAAAATCTGATAGGAATTGTGGGTAAATACTGTAGTATTCTGTCCTACTGTAGTTGTAGTTTGTCTTAGATATAGTGGGTATGTTTATGGTTGTAAATATCTTTGATCACCGGAGATCTCCAATGTTTTCATTAAGGAAGAACGTTAGTCAACATTCTCAGAACGTTCCTGTTTGCTGGGTAAGTGATGCGTTTATAAGAGTAATATTGCTGATAAGAAAAATGCATTTCCCTGGAGTCTGTTAAATGATGTTCATGTGACTGTTTTGGCTGTGAGTTTTATGTACATCTAGATAGCTTCAGTTCAGAGGTTCTCACCAGGTTACAATTGATGTCATTTCCTGTAGCGTCCTTTGTTGGCGGCTGCAGTAAACTCCACGTCTGCCCTTTGTTGTAGGTGATGTACGTTTTCATCTGTGAGTCTTCTTTCTTATTGGCTATGATCAGTCCGCTAACACCCGCCACCTTGACAGCACAGGAAACAATGAATCTTGCTTCATGAATCTGAACAAATGCTTACAAGACTTAAATTTCCTTTTCTTTGCGTTGATAAGAATAATATTACAATTACAGACCCTATTTGTGCTCATTGAGAAGCTGTAATGGAAACAAGCAGATGACTGGATGGAAAGAAGATTATATCAATTTCTGTTATCATGCATATCCCTGATTTACATTTGTGTTTTTGCTTACACTTCAGTTTACACTTTTATTTACTCTCATTACCACATTTTTTTCCTCTCTCTCTGTATTCTGTGTTTATTATTATAACTTCAAACACTCAGTACTTTGTTTGGTACAGCGGTACACTGTTCACCGTGTTAATTTGCGAAAGTTCTCCTGATTCCACAAAAAACGTATTTTTATGAACATTTTTCAGTTTTTAATTTGGCAAGCACCCCAATGTTTTGACAGGACATGCATCAATATTTCAGCCAAGCTCTGCGATTGGCTGTCGCAGACCTTGTAGATGTCAACGATGAGATTCCCGGCGAGCCCGCGGGATGTGCGCAGGTTCGGGAGGGAGCGTGTGAAATAGACTCCGGGCGTGTCGGAGATGTACAGGCTGTAGGTGTTATTTTCATTCCACTCCTGCACAGCTGCGAGCACCTGGCCCTCATCTGTACTGACAATGTGCATGTCCTGTACGGAGAACAGCTGTTAATGCTGCATACTCGCACTCCTGCTGACAATTTCCTGGTGACAGCTAGTGCTGTGTCATGTATCTTACTTTGGGAAGGCAGTATTTCGGGAGCTGAATGGTCCTGAAGGGCCCTCGCTGATAGGACACAAAGTACGTAGTCCTTCCTGCCGTGGTTAACTGATGCACACAGAGGTCACAGAATGCATGTTAATATCCAAAGGTTGCGTCAGAAGTACATCAGAACTCAATTTTCAGTCCCCAAACTGCTCACACAGACACATGCCCATACTTGGATATGTGGTTTACACACACACACACACACACACACAAACACACACACACAAACACACAATGAATTCCCTGCCCAGTACACTTCCACTATGTTACACAGCACAGCCAAACCAATCCTCACCCTATGAAACTGAACACGCTGTATCATTCTGTTATGTTATTTCAAAAATATGATGGAATTGTGGTGCTATAGGAGGATCCTATAGGAATTGTGGTGCTATAGGAGGACGCTATAGAAGGATGCTATAGGAGGATGGAATTAGTTATAGTAAAACAACATACAAATACAAGAAACATTGATAGGCAAAATAAGCACTTGTGTCATTTGACTGTTCACAAAAAAATAGTCCTATATAGTGACAACTACACTGAGAGACTATACTGGTGTCTTAAATCAAGCGGACTGTTGCTATTAAGCTGCAAACAAAGTGTATTAACGGACTAATGCTCCGATTGATCTGTCAATAGAGCTTAGATGTCCACAGAATGATACAGCGTGTTCACTTTCACAGGGTGAGGATTGGTTTGGCTGTGCTGTGTTTTTCCTGTGAGGTGTCGGGTGTCAGACAGTCTCTTGTCCCTGCACTTTTTGAATCGATAACCTCATTATTCTCTGTCAACTCAAATTCAACAGCTTCAAGCAACAAAAGTCAAAAGAAAGTCGCTTGTATTGATAGAGGAGGGTCCGGGTTTGGGATTCTCACTCAAAACACTGTCCTGTCCTCCCCTGGACCTCTGTTAAAGATGGAGAGGCTGGTTACAATGGTTATCACTCACTTACACAGCCTCTGACAGAGATAAAAGGAGGGCTATAAAAAGAGTCAGACGGAGATTATGGCGACACACACACACAGTTGATATGTACCACACCTGCATCACACACGTGCATGTGCTTTGAACCACAGTAGTGGTATAAACCCAGCTAATAATTTTATGTTGTTCAAATGGTCCCCAACGTTTCCATTACATACCAAAAATGTTGATATTGCACACTCACCTTGGAACATCAAAACATACATTTTTTAGATGTTATTTTATCATTATTGTTTGATTAAAATGTTTCTAATTCTGTAACGTTTTTTAGAACATTTTAATAAGAACTAAAGATAGTTTTGGTATAAAAACATTCAACTAACATTACCGCAAAAAAACGTTTTGATAACTTTGAGAAAATGCTAGCCAACATTCTGAGAATGTTCCCTGTTGGCCTGACACGCACACAAGCCTCTGTACCTGTAAGAAGATGTATTGGTCTTGCACTACCAAGGAGTTGGTGTCAATACGGCCACTGTATGGATACTGCCTGCCCTCCTCTGAACACCTTTGTGCACGGCAGGTAATATACTGCATTTCTGTGAGGCACACACACACACACACACACATTTATCAACACAGGATACGCTTTTTGCACAAGCACGCCTTGATCTACACCAAACAAAAACAGATGATCAATATCTCTCTCACTCTCTCTGGTACACAAACACCCAAGACAACAAACACAATGGAGGACCTACACACAAACTCCCCACGCATCTCTGTGTCTAGCCAAATTAATCAGTGCTCTCCATTATCAGTCTTTCTTCTAGCTATCCATCCTCACTCAGAACAGAGAGAGGGGGTGTAAGGTAAAGTAAAGAGAAACAAACAAACAAGAGAGAGAGCAAGCAAGAGAGAGAGAGAGAGGGGGAGAGAGAGAAAAAGGAGAAAAAGCCAAAAACCAAACAGGGAACAAATTGGGACTATCACTTATCTGTTTCAAGTTTCACACAACAAAATGCAAATGCTTTTCTAATGACAAGTTGGAGATATAAAACAAAAGTTGTAATTGTATTCCTAATTGCTACTGGGAAAACAAGTTTTTCCTTTCTTCAAGTTTAGAGATTTAAACCTAAGAAAACTTTTGTTTTTTAAGCAGGAGATGTTTTAGACATTTTCTAAAAGTAACTCGGCCTAACTACTGCATTGACCAGAACAAGTTTTACATTTGTTCTTTCACTCATGTAGAGAGTTGCAGTTCGAGTCATTGTTTAGGGTCTGTTATGTTGGGTCTGACTCGCATCAAAAGTGTTTAATGCGCAACACTGTCCCACAAGGATAAACTCAAAGCACAACAGCCTGCCAGAGCGAGACCACAGCCATTTACCACTGAGAGTTTACTGTTGTCCAAAACTCATCTGTTCATTTTTCACTGCGACACAGAGAAAGACTAAAGGAGGAGGGGAAGTAAGAAAGACGTAGAGAATAAAAGAAAAAAGGGAGATGAGCAACAGCAAAGCGGAAAGACAAAGAACTAAATACAAAATCTGAGGTAAAGGAAGAAAGGAAAGAAGAGACTAACGTCCGCTGTGAGTTCGCGCCTCGATGTGCACAAGGTCTGCTTCCTTATCCAGACCACTCAGTGCCCTGAAAATCAAAGAAAGACAGAAAAAAAGAGCTGGAGAGAGGAAAACAATCAGGAAGAGCTCCAGTGGAGAGGAGATGAGGAACGAAGGAAAGAGAAGGAGGTACCAGCAGGGGACGGACAGATGAGTGCAGTAATAGCGTGAGAGTGATGGAGTGATAGAAGAGGAGAGAGGAAGGATGGAAGGTTGGTGATGGACAGCATAATTTCGACACTCTACTAGAAGACAGTCTGTCTCCAGTGAAACCTTATTGTTGCTTTGATGGCAATTAATCACAGACACAAACACAGACACACAAACCTGCACGGCCACAAACCATGTTAACAATCACATACACACTTTGATTTCTTAGTTTCATTGCACACACACCATCACATCCTGTGGGATTTTTAATCATCACATTTTTTTGTTATCGATTTTTTCATTTAAGCCCTACTGAACACCGTCACAATCTAATATTAAATCATTCTTACCATCCAAAATTAAGCCATTCAGGTAAAATCTGATTTTACACCTGTTTGATATTAAGCCCCATTTATAGTCTCAGCCTTAGATTAAACTACCTCATAGTTTTCTGATCTGAGTTTAAATTTTTCACTCAGAACCAGAATGACAATACACCCTCTCTCATAAGTAAGGATTTACTTTAGTTTAAACATCTCTCTCAGTCCTTGCCGAAGATTAAATCTTTCACAATCTCAGCACCAGTCTAATATTAGTCTCAGACGTGACATCCACAGACTGTTGACAGACTGTCCCATGCATAAGGCACAAAATTGTACTTTTCGAGTTTAGAAGTTGACATCTGATTGGTTGAATTCTATGGTTGCCTTGTGACTGAACAAAACTTGTCCAATAAAAGCTACTATGGAGTCCACACCTTCCATCATTAGTCTGAAGATTAGACTAGTGTAATATAAACCTCCTTTTTACAATCTTGATGAGCATCTCTCAATTTCAACGTCTGAATTTAAACATCAGTCTAGAGTTTAACTCACCCTTCCATTATCTCCGCCTGTGTTTAAACATCTCTCTCGCTCCCAGGCTAAGATTAAACTCTCTCTTCTGATTTCAGTCTGGATGTAAACATCGGCCTGAGTTTATTCCACCCTTCAATTATCTCAGCCTGAGACCCCGGCTGATAATAAGCCCCCTCACAGTCCCAGTCTGAGGTTAAACTTTTCCACTTTCCGGTCTGTAGTCACCAAAGCAAGACACAGCAGGGCTTCACTGACACACACAGAAGCGGAACAGTGTGTGTGTGCTGCAGGGAGCTGCAACAAAGATGCATTATATATATTTTGGGGGAATCCAGACGAGTTGCTGTGTGTGTGTGTGTGTGTGTGTATAGGGATGTTAAACCCAAGGGTGAATACATGTTGTTGGTTGTCTCTACAGCTCATCGAGCATGTGACAGACACCCAGTTAGTCTCCCTACACCCACACAAACATATCCACACCGATACACACATCTCGCACTGATGGGATTAAAATATGAAACCTGATCAAAATTCCACACATACGATGATAGGAAGCACAAGGTGGAGAGACACGAAGTGATGACAGTGAGACAGATTGAGATAGATAGAGGTAGACGGAGAGAGAGCGAGAGAGAGAGGAGGTACAGACATACACAGTAATGGTGAAAGCGTACGTTTATGTGTAAGTAAGTTTATCAGGATCAAATGAAGAGGTTAAGACAAGAGTGGGATTAATATTGGATTCATTTTCAGCGCGTGATTGCGTGTGAGGGTGTGTGTGTGCGCATGCAGGTATATTCTTGCGTCAGATTAATTTTCAGTACGAAATTGCACTGTGGGAGTGATATATGAGATTGACGATCATTAAAAATATTACTCCATTTTCGTGTGTGTGTGTGTGTGTGTGTGAGCCGTACCAGTAAAATCGCCCTGGAGTTACTTGCTCATGAACCAAAATCCACTTCTTTCCATAGTCCACCGAGCTGTACAGCTTCAGCCAAATGAGAAATAAACACATTCACTGTAAAATCTCTAACCACAATCAACAAAGGTAATTATCTCACTCGCACTTAATTATCCACATTATCTGCTTTTAATTGTTTCTTACAATTAGAGCCTCCTAAGGCTATGGGAAGGTGTATGTGTGTGTTTGTGTGTGTATATGTGTGTACCCTCTGGTCATGGCTATAGGCAAGTATCCAATTTTCCTGTGTGGGGTGAAACAGAAGACTCATAATATAGAAGTTAATATTGAATTTTTGAAAAGTTGCTCCTTCGTCTGAACTAATAAGTATGCTGCTCTCCACCTCCGGATCGGATAAAATCAGGATCTGAGCGAGAGAAGAGAGTGGCAGCAGGATTTAGTTTCATGTTTTCATATTGCTAGTTTTATACTTTCATATTTATTATGTATTGGGCCACACCCACCTTCTTCTTATTGGTCGGACAGACATACAGATAGCTCAACATTGTTCTGCTCATCGTTTTATCCGCCAGCTTCTCGTACGTCGTGCCAAAATCGACTGACCTACAAACACACAATCACACGCTTTGATTCAAGTTTAGTCCACCCGCCTGACCAGCATAAACTCATGTTTGTGCAAACTGCTTTTTCACCAGGACTTTTTCAAGAAATTGCGTCACCCACCCCATCACTGAAACGTAATGTGTCAGGAGCCGGATGCGCTAACCGCCGCAGCTCACCTCAGAAAGTTGCAGTGGTAATTAACCGAAGCTGAAATTCCTCTCCGCTGTGTGTGTATGTGTGCATCTCCAATCCATCGGAACTCATTAACGTGTCTCTTCTCCGTCAGGTACGACTGCAGACGGGAGAGACTGCAGTACACTTACCAGCGTAATAACGCTAATGGTTTTCGGGACGGATAGCTACGCGCTGCGGCGCTAGAGGTGCACGTGTTGTCTAAAGCATTATCGCCTCGAGTGCTCAATTTGGGTGGACGTGGAGTGTGCTCGTACCCTGACACTTTTACCATCTCGATACGTGGCACACAATTACCCTGCACTCTCCCTGTGGCTCGGCTGTTCCAAACCGTTGAGGTTATTTGGGTTGTGTAAGCTACTATACAGTGGCACGGGTGAAGAGGAAGATGGTTCACTGAGCGCTCTCAAAAGATGCTGAGTGTCTTCCTAAAAAGCCCTACTGACGGTTCTGGTCCAGTTAGCTGCTCTCTTTATGTCCTCCAAAAACTCAAGAGTACATTTCTCCTCTTCTTGGGACAAATACACCTGAAAATACCCCACATACGTGTGATTTACCCACTGGAAGCCTGGAAGCTTTCTAGCCTGTGTCTTTATTTTAAAACACAGGAGAGTGTGATTAACCAACGCCTGTGAATGAGTCGTGATTTGTCTTCATATTTCTTCCCTCTTTATGCTACCAATGGCAACGTTCATTAATCATTCATACTGTTATTACCGACATCATTTACTACAGCCTGCAAGCTGAGCTTTAACATTCACCTCTTTTAATAACATGATACCCCCCCACCCTTCTGCTGTCTCTCTCTTTCTGTCTTACTTCCACCCCTTACTTGTGTGTGTGTCTCTCTCTCTCTCTCTCTCTCTCTCTCTCTCTCTCTCNCTGCTGTCTCTCTCTTTCTGTCTCACTTCCACCCCTTACTTTTGTGTGTCTCTCTCTCTCTCTCTCTCTCTCTCTCATCAGCTCCCCCATTTCCACTACTTTCCTCTTCCTCATTTCCTGTTTATGCCATTTCTGTTTGAGGAAGTTTGATAATGGCTTTCTGTTTTTTCCTCAGTGCACCCCCCCACCCCAGCCCTCCAGGCCCCTCTCTGAGTGACACACACCAGGAGAGGAAATCTCATCAGGGCTTGCAGCCAAAAAGAAATTAAACAAAGCCTTCCTTCAAGGTGATTGCGGTGTGTGTTTGTGTGGCTGTGTGCGTCTGCAGTGATGGCATGTTGATAAAGGATGATGTCATTTCGCATCGCTCCGCTCCGAACAATTCATATCTCGTGAAAACATATCATGTGTCCAGCCTGCTTACGACAGCGTCGCCCTCATTAATATTCTCATTAAAACAGACAACAGTCGGTGCGAATATTAGATTAGCGGCACCTGTATTGATGCTGCTAATTAGTTTATAATAATATAAGTGTTTACGCTTGTTGTCCTATTGATTAAATTTACATCATTTTGTAGTAGAGAATAAACACATTTAAGGGCTCAGTTTTATTATAGTTTATGCATTAAGCATGTAACCATAATAAATACAAAGATTAAAAATGTATTAGCTACAGCTTAAAAAAAAAATTAGCTAACTTTTTTTGGCTAAGATCAACAAAAATCAGTTATTGATAAAATTACATAACTGATCAGTTTTTAACATGATCTTAATTTAGCCCAATTTGCCACAGTAAGTTTATAACAATTATTAACCATTTGAACTGTATTTGCATCACATCTATGTCACAAACATCAATTCAATTCTAAACAGCAGTGATTTTGAATGTAAATTAGCCATCAATACAAGTCTGCAAAAAACGTGCAATTATATGTTTTGAACAGAGGTGGTGCTACAGAGGCAAAAGTTACGAAAGTGACTGCAGCCTTAAACACAACGCAGAAAGTTGGTTTAACAACTTTCAAATCTAGAGCAATGCTAACATTATTAATGAATGTTGTGTTATCACTAAAGCTGCTACTAATGAAAAGCATTAAATGTGACAGGTTTTTATCTTAAAACCCCAAAGTTTGACTGCAATCTTTATATAACAGAACTCAAAAGTGCAGAACCATGAAAGCAGAGAGACTATACTAATTCAGCTAGCAATTTAAAAATTGAGGGTCTGGGGGTCTTTAAATTTAATTCAAGGTGCCTAAATGGGACTGAATTGTAGATTTGACCGGCAGCCAGTTTAATGGATAAAATAGTTTGGAAATTCTCAAGTGGAAAGCGCCCCAGTTGAGCGGAGAATTGTAAAACAGACCTTTCTCAGACAGATAGAGGGAAACGCAGCGCAGCAGCCCAATCCTGAAGTTAAAAAAGAATTCAGAAGTAAGACGAGTTCCTCAGCAACTTATGAAAAGCCAGAGGAAAGTGTTTTGTGAATACCGACGCTTTATAAATGAGTAAATGATTGTTCTCTGTGATGTGAAGTCAAAATTAATGGCCAAGAAAATTCCAAAAGCAAAATGACAGAATGTACAGTCAGTGCTTTCTTTCAGCGTCTCACACAGCTACCTTGCAATTCTTTTCTTTTCATTGTCTACACGCTGTGGCAGAGAGAGAGAAGAGAGAGAGAGCAGGTCATGGTACAGTATGTCCCGGGAGTAGACAGGGATTAAATACTTCACCCAGGGGCACATCAGCAATGTTTCAGAGAAAGTGCTTCGGAGCAGAATTTTATCCCAGGTGTTTGCCATTCACAGACTGGTGTTGTTTCCACTAACGCAGTTGCGGCTAATGTACAAACGTGCGTTCGCTTATCTGATTTGTAATGGGCTAGAAGCCTCATGCTAATAGCGCGCCTTATCAGATCATTTCATTCTTGCTGGGCCAGCAGCGCTGCGGTACTGAAGTCAACATGAAACGGTATTCAAAACCCATTTTACGCCAAAAAACGAATATTCGATGAGACAGGAAATGTAGGGCAGGATTGTATCCAAAGGGAATTAATTGATTGTGAAAAGTGGGAGTTCCATAAAGTGAAAACTGAGTGCGAGTTTGCAACCCCTCCTGAAATGCTCAGATCCACGCCAGCGCCCCGTTTAAACGAGGAGATAAATTCTGCTGGTTCCTGAAGTTAACCCTTAAAGGGACAGCTCACCCAAAAACTAAACTCTTTCATCATCTACACCCTCATGACACTCCAAACCTGTTTGACTTCTGATTCTAAGGAAAACAAAAGAAGATATTTTTAAGGACATATAACAGTGACACTCATTGACATCTATTATATGGACACATAAAAAATTTCACAATATGACAAAAAGGCAAGAAAATGATGGAAAATAAATTATTTTGGGGTAAACTATCCCTTTAAGAGCATCGCTGAAACAGTTTTTATCTTTACATGGCACACAAGTTGTCAAAACTTGTCCAAATAAATGTAGGTAAATATAGCTGGTCATCACGGTTTTGTTATTTTTAGCATCTTGTATTTTAGCATCTTGTACTTTTTTGCACCACATATTGTGAGTAACTTAGCAACAATGGCTGTGATATTGTAATGGTTGTTTTTACACCATTGCAACCTAAAAAACAAATACAGAGAGATGTGTTAAAATTGGAAAAACTGAACAAAATAATAAAAAATATTAAAACAAGATATGCATGTTTATATTACCCATATCAAATGGTACCAATAGTAAGTTTTTATGTCCTTGCTATTTTCATAGCACTGCTGTATTAACACACATTCACATTTAATTTACATTTAAATATTCACTTATTCAATATTTTGCATAAAAGATTATGCTTTCCGCATCACTAGTGTCTTGTTTTCGTTTAACACATTTTACCATATTAAAGTTCTGCTAAATTTTACAGAATTTGCTTTGAAATCAGAGCAGAAATAAGTCTGCAGATTTCATTGGAGAGAAACCCAGTTACTGTTCCTGGCATGGCCGCAGGAATCTTTGTTTACATGCATTTGTAAAGAGCTCTACCGCAGCACTGATTCCCAATGGACTGCCGAGTCAATAACAAATGAATAAACTCAATGAATAATATGTCTCCATGCACAGAAATGAATTTTACCTCCACAGTGAACTTTCCGTCACAGTTCCGAGGTTAAAGTCGAATAGTTTTGTCAGTATCAGGATCACCTGAAAGAAAAACATGGAGACATTTAACAAATCACCAAGCAATCTCCATTTACGCATTTCCCCAGCTACAAAACTCTTAATGTGCTACGCTAAATGATAAAATGTCTGTCAGGCGGCCTCACGGTGATGGATGAGAGTAAATATCAGGTGTGAATTTTATTATCTGGAGATGACAGCAGAAGAAGAGACGATGCACTCAGAGGCAGGACAGCCTGATGGAGGTAATGATGATCAGAGGGGAAAAACTAGCACGACATTCTTCGTGCACACGCAGAAGCACAAACACGCTCAAGCTGTCAAATGTCAGGCGGAAACGTGGCAGGTAAAACGCTCAGCTCTTCCCACCTGACAAAACATTGGTAGCGCGCGCTCATAAACAACGGTCTAGCGACGAGCATCTGTCTTGCTTGTGAGCTTTTTACCTAGAAAAAAAGAATTTAAATAATCAAAAAGACAGGAAGGGACAGAGACAGAGGGAGAAAGGAGGATAAACACTCTGAATCAAACGCAGACAGTAAGTGGTCCCTTTGCGTCCGCTTCTGCGAGCGAACACGCCGTCTACTGTATCGCGTCCACACGCCGATGATTATTAGTCTAAAAGGTCCGATATTCCGTTTCACACTTCATGATTGTTCCCCAATGAGAGCCCAGTCAACGGTTTTATCATTAAACGAAAAGAAAAACGACACAATAATTCACAAACCAAAAGAGAAAAGCCATTACCAGTAATCTGTGACTTTATGAACAGCCATGCTGAGACCTGTGCCGGTATGTGTGTGTGTGTGTGTGTGTGTGTGTATAACCTCCAGTCGTTTCAAGGCCCAACCTGTGACGGGACAACTTCATCTCAGGTTAATTAACCAATCAGAAGAGGACAAACTATTAGCATATCCAAATACAGCATATCTGAAAGAGCAAGACCCCAGTCAAACTCACTCAGCTTCCTGAACCACTAAAACCACCCTGTTACTGGAACTAATTACATCTGTGAGAGAGAGAGAGAAAGAGAGAGAGAGAGAGAGAGAGAGAGAGAGAATGGAGAGAGAGAGAGACCAGTGTCCACAGGGTTGAAAATGAATATTAATATCAAAGTAAAGGTTTCTATTGTTGGCTTCTATGAGGTCAATAATATGTGCAGGGATGTTATGCAGATTTAATTACATTTGCATATGAATGGTGGGTTTGATCAGTCCATGTTCAGGCTTACATCACATTCAGTTTAAACGTGAATGACTTACTGTCATATTACAGTCAATGCACTGGGGTCCATTCATGCCTTTATTCTTCTAACCTCAAATACAAGAAACACCTACAGCACTAAATTCATCTTTCTCTTCTTTTGCCTTTTGTTCTCGACCAAATAAAGGTTTTATGACATGTGAAACGCGTCAACATTCCTGGATGTCTTTTTAGCCGGAGTCGATATGCCATAAAATTCTTATTAACCATTAAACCCTACAGTTGCAAATTTCCATAATTCACATATCTATTTCATTTGCTTTATTGCATTTGCCCATGAAATGTGATTATCTAAATTGCAGCTAATAGTACCGTGTGGCCTCCGTTTTGTTGTCCTCCGTGTGATACCATGGAAACAACTCCTACGAAGACCAATCAGTAGCCGCCGAAAGCTGCTCACTTGACAGCGACAACAAGCAGGACTGAAATCAAAAACAATAATGGGAGTAAGAACATATGGTGCAGAGCGACTGAAGTACTCGCCGCTTCTTCAAGGGAAAGCTGACAGTGTTTTTGTAACACTTGCTATTGTAAGACGTGAAATAGCCAGACACGTCACTTAAGAACTCTTTATTTTTCAAACTGTCTTTTTATTGTACTGCCAATACAAGTTTAAAGATACACACAGTTGGAATTCCTACGAGAGAGAGAGAGAGGAGAGAGAGAGACAGAGAGAGAGAGAGAGTGTGTGTGTGTGCATGTTAAAATGAGTGCATGCATTCTTTAGTTTCCGATGTCGTTTGCAAACAACATCACAGTCTCAACAAAGCTAGAGTCAACTAAAATAAACTAAAAACAGCAGAACTTCTGAATTTCTAAGACATCAGTTTATCAGATGTTTTGAATTGTTAATAATCCATCTCATGCCTTGGTAAGATGAATTTCCTGTTGTTAGTCATCAAAAGTGTCATCTGAGGAAACCAATTTATTCTGGTGCCCAACAGTTGGTGCACAGCGATTCATTTAAAATGTTACTTCTCAATGAATACAGGGTGTTTACAATTCATTTCAATCCTGTTTTAAAGGCATTTACACAGTCAAAGTAATACAAGTGGCCAGCGCTAATACAAACCTGCATAGCACTGATGCTAATTTTTACTCTAGTCTTACTAGTACTTAACAGATCACTATAAACACCTGAGCATCAGATTCTAAGTAGATTGTGGTTAATTTTTACTCAACCCCCATAACTAGCAATTGCATTTATGCTTTATTATTTCTTTTACCATATTACCATTTATTAATATGCAGCATGTTTCAGCATGCAGCATCTCTCCTCAGATTTTAAGCACATGAAAAGAAACAAACATTTCAATAATTGCATCATTCACAATAAAAGTCCTTGAAATCAATAACAAACACAAAAATACATTTCAAAATGTTTGATTATTACCTGCAGATCCCAATTGACTAACCAGAAAAGGAAATTATTTGTTTTATTTTTGTTCCTGTAGACCATGACATTTTGAAGAAGACTTCAGGCGATTCCCAAAGTGAAGCATCAGCCTTTTAAACTCCACTCATGGGAAATCAAGGCACACTTGTAAACACCAGCTTTTAACACACTAACTTTGTTAAAAATTAAACCCTATATAAAGCGAGACAGGTTGACATTTTAAAATCAATTTGTGAACAGAAAGTTTTCTTAGTTTTCACATCTGTCTTTTATGGCCATTATAAAACATAGTAAGCGGAAACATCTTATATATTTTTAGCTTTATCTATTTCTGTCGCCAGAGAATTTAAAGACATTTATGTATGAACACCATGATATGTTATATATTTGTTTTTCCTGGTCAACGGCATATGAATGTCTCAAAAGATGTAGATCATTAGACAAAAATAACTTGAGGTCTGTTCGGATGTGATAGTTTCCCCTGAGGCGTTTGCTAAATTCATAGACACACTTTGTGATTGTAATTCTGTCCCAATCAAACACATCTGTTTTTCCCTCAGTCTCTGTAAATTACTGTTTTTCATCTAACTCTGGGCTCCTCTGAGAAATCTAATCCCGTCTGGATAGGAACGTCTGTGATTCTTATTCTGAATAATGCAACTAAAGCTAAATTTCTTGTTGTGCTGCCTGGCGCACTTTATTATGGATTTTGACCTTTTTGTCAACTTTCTACTAAAATACCAGGTGGTGCTTAGAAAACTTCTGGCATAACGTCTGACGTTAACAAAGAATTAAAACAAAGAAAAGAGTCTGATCATGGATTGCTTTGCAATTGCACTGTAGCAGCTAACAGAGGCCATTGGCTTATGTTTTCTAAAGGATTTTACTAAGTTTTTACAGTAACTATATCTATATCAAAACATGTTACTCCTAAGTTGTTAGTTAAAAAACATTCCAACAACGTCTACAAACTGGGCGTTCTGAATATTCAAAAGAACATTTTTTCACATTCTTACAACCTACAATTGTTAGCTAGGTTAGCACAGCTTTTAATTCAATAAATCCTCTTAATGATAGTCCAATTGTTTTTGTTTATTTAAATAAAGTTTCATTGCAATTAGAGCCCAAATCCAGACCCTACCAACTACATTCCGTCCAAATCAGGCATAAAATCTGTATTTGTAACTCAATCACTGGTTAGAAAACAAACCTCTCTTCAGTCAGATGTGAATTAGTGAGCAAGCTATCAAACTACAGACTCGTGCTTCTCCGCAGGTTTTTTTAAGGCTAAATAAATCTACTAATACCTAACCTGCACCTGAGAGCAAACAACTGCAATCTGGGAGCACAGAAAAACAATCAAGAAAACATGAAAACCCATTTGAAGTGTTAGTCTAATTGCACCGCAAATGATGAAGCCTATAATTAAAACAGTTTCCAAAACCCTAAACAACAAAATTACATTAAAATGGCTGGGCGATTAAGAAGTCTATATGTTCTGTAGTCAGACAGTTTTTGTGTTTTCCAACACTCAGATGAATTCAATTAAAATGGGGAAATTGAATGGAACTACCTGCCCATTGTTCCAATAACATTTCTACAGCACAGAGCTGTCTGTGTAACATATCGAACCTTCTACAAAACCCCAAGAACAACTGTGAATTTTCCACAGCATTACAGTCTCACGTCCATTTCCATTCTGTTCTCACAGGAGTCATGTGGCACACTGTGACTTCTGTGTGTCTCTCTGGTGGACTTTCTAGCTCGTATCTCAGTGTTTCTGTCGCTAATTTGTCTCTGTGTACCGAAATACACCCCCTGAGTTAACTCCAAACTGAAATTTATGCTCGCAATTTGAATAAAACCAAAAGGACTGAGGAATCTTTATTCTCTCATAAATCAGTGATCATGAACAGACTGGGTGTAATATATCAGTTTAATTCTAGTGGAATTGAAACAATCAGTTTCGTTGCGTGCTTGGAGTGTGTGGAATATTAATCCAACGCTCTTCATTTCTTCATTTCCTCCCCGTCTTTTCATTCTTTTTCACAGGGTTTCCTCCCGATACGTCTTCTAACGTTCTTTTATGAGTATCATATTTACATGCTGCCGTAAAAATCAATGAACCTCAAGGCATTGAAATGTTACAAAAAAAGGGAGACAGGATGAAAAAGTAGAATTGATTTTCAAAAGTGGTTTATTTTAATAAAAGAGACGTATTACCGCACGCTTCACGTGGCTGAATATAATGTGACACAAAGGGTGAGGCATAACATCAGAAACTGAAGAAATGCAGGAATTCGCTGTATCATATCAATAATAATCAAATCTTAGCTACCTTTGTGCATCTACACAGGTGGGGGAATACTTTTTGGAAGCTGACATGCCCCGCTTCATTTAAAACTATTTTAAAATCCATTTCGCTAATTATTTTATAATGATTGCGCACGTCTGTAACAACCTCATATTAACAGAAAGAACTTTTGAATCTTTAAAAAAGAAAAAAAAAAAACACAGGACCAAAACAAGAAAACAAGAGTTTAAATACAAACTGCCAAACAATTACAGGAACTAACGTGCACACTTACTTTAATACAATCCCATTTTTCTATCATTTAAAGTAGAAATGCAGATTTAAAAGTAAAATCAACTAACACCTTATGCATCATTTACCCAAGTGGGTGTCTCAGGATTTTGGGGGGTTTATTTAAAGCTGAAGGGTATGTCGCTGTTGTGCGCGCTAACGATAAAACAATAAAGTAAATAAAATACTCTTGGGGTGGTTTTAGTGAGTCTGTAGTGGTGAATTCTCACAGTGTCATTTGAAATCCAGACACTCGTGGCATGAAATTGAGTTTATGAGGATAACACACAACAGATGAATTTCAAGAATGAATTTGCGCTTTGGGGTGAGACACATTTTCTCATCAGTCCAATAAGCGAAGATGTGTCTCACACACAAACCCACTCCAGCACATACCTAGGAAAACAGGATGCTTATTCATATTTATGTTTTATTAATGCGCACTTCTTTGCCTTAGGAAAATCCACAAATCATTGCATTGCTCGATTCTGCCCTCGCTGGAAATTTCAATCATTTTCACACACTTCTGGCTCTTATTTGTGTTTATTTAACAGAAGGCCTGGAGGACACACAGGGCTGTAATAAAAACTCTGTATATTATCCAACCCCTTAAACATAATCTTTAACTAGGCATCTGCATATGAATGTATACAGATATGAATATAAATGATCTTTATATGCGTCGCTCTGAAAAGATACGTGTGTTTTAAGCTGACTACTGCAAGATAGGTTCTTTCAGAGCGCGAGCAGGTGCACATATGTGCACACATTTATATGCAACACACACACATACACATGCACACACACACACACACACACACACACACAGAGCATAACATTTCTGCTGAGGGCAGCAGCCTTGCAACCACTGCCAACAGCTGGAGGTTTATTTTACTGCATGAAATAAAAAGAAATTTCATGTAAGCAAACACATAAACACAGACGCAGACACCGGAATCCTAATGCATTACCAAGCTTAGATATTATTTTGCATATGTTAAGCTGTTTTTATACTGCCTAGTGTCGTTTTCTTCTCAAGCAAAGTTGCTCACATTTTACGTTTGCGTTTTTCTTGACAGCTAAGAAAACTGGCAAGTGTTCTGACAGATCAATCGCAACAGAGATTCTGCTAACTAACACAAAATAAACAAATCAAAGTTATCAGCTTGCACTTTGCCCATGGGGTTGTTCAAATCTGTCCATTTCTGCTTAAGGAAAAGTCCAGGTTAAACACAGCTTAAGCTCTATGGACTACACCAGCCACAAGCTGTTTACCACAGACAATTATTTCAAAATAATGATGCCTTCTTAAAACTATAGTCATAATACTTTATGATTACAAATGTTGTCATGAGTGTGACACGCTTGACATCAACAGCTATATAAAATTTGTCATCTCATGTAAATCTGAGTGCTTTAACACAACGCATGTAAGTGAACTAGGAGGGGATGTTTGTTCTCGGTCACTCTACCTGAAGCTATGTTTTTGCAATCTCCACCCACAAGAATTAAATACTCAACCAGAAAATAACTGACCAAAACACTACCTAAAAAGACAAACTGAGACACCTTTGAAAATAAAAAACATTTCTACAGAAAAGTGTATGTAACTGATTTAACAAAAACGCCAGTCTCACATTTCTGCCTAATTTTTTAATGAGAAAATAATATTCGAGAAACTACATATATGCAGCTCTCCAACAAAGAATTAAAAATATGCTGGTCTTGTTTTGCTTTTAAACCCACTGATATAATCACCCTTCAGACTTCACTTGTAGGTGCCTAACTGTAATTGCATTTTTTCTGCTGTTATAAAACAGAAAACATTTTGTTGCTGCAAATCTTTTGTCTGAGATAAATAGACGGTTTGCTCAGTTTTCAGCAGTGAATAAACTGAAAGCGTGTCCTCATGGACATTGTGAATGTATGTGACGTAAGGCTGTGTGTCTATATGTCAAAAAGGGCAGTAAATAGACCTCACCTCTAAAGAGAAAAGCTTTTACCCCTTCAACAAATCAATGTGCTTTCAGTGTGCCTTTGTCCAGAAGAATGGGGACTGCCTGTCTTGTGAGCTCCAGTCTGCTCAAAGACAATAAAACCACTATCAGATCTGAACTATTCACATTGAAAGCCAACATTGCACCTCCACACAAGTAGGTGGCACTGTCTCCAAACAATTGATTTTTAACAATATAACTTTCTAGGTCTGGTACTAACTTTACCTGCACAACAGGGTTTTGGCTCAAATGAAATCCTGGTAAATATTATATTGACTCCAAATAAACAAGGCAAAAATTAGTAACATCAAGCAAACTGTATGCTGAAGACCACAAAGTGATATTAAACTACAGTGTTAAAAAGTTGAATATGCAGTAGACATTACAGTTCAGCAATACAACGTATAAGCATAGAGGCTAATCGAGAGTTAACTAGTAGCTACTAATAATCATAATTAATAATCATTTTTTCATGTTAACATGCCAATCAACTGAAACGATCTCTTGTAGGGAAAATAAAGAGAAACTGCACCCCCTAATGGTTTTGTAAATAACTGTAAACGTGCATTTCAATTTATTGTGCCAAACAAGATTTTACAAGGACTGACCATCGATTCACTCTAAAATGCTCAGAAACTGGAAGATGCAGGCAGCCCATCATGTCAATAATCTAAAAATAATACACAACTTAGAAAAAGCCATTTCTTTGCCTTCAGAATAAATCACTACCCGTTAATAGTGTTAAATAAAGAAGCTTCTAAACTCTCTGATAAAACCTGCTGTGAGTTTACTGGACTGGTTTAAGGGACAAGCATTCATTGCTCTTCTCCACACAATGTTAAACAGCGGTGTTAGTCATTTTTAAAACAGCCCTTATAGAGAAGTGATCCAGGAGACCTGCCATAGATCATTAGCATTAGCTGTCACTGAGTTTAAAAGGTTAGAAATACGAGCTAAAGATCTGCCATTCAAGTAAAAATAGACTGAACTGAGCTCTCACTTGAACAAAGTCAAAACAAAGAGAGTCAGACTAAAACAAAGAGGTTGCATCATTAACAGTACAGATACTCAAGTGTTTTCAGTTCATCTTTAACCTGTACCTCTGATCACAGGATCCGTGATGTCACTTCCTGTCAGTGGCAGAACTGGGCTAGCGTAGATGTCTGCTCTCCAAATTTTGTGTGACTTCTGTGTTATGTTTTTGTATTTTGATCTGACTTCCTTTGTTTCTGTGGCTTTTTTGCTCCTCTCTCTGTCTCTCACCGGCTCTCTCTGGAGCCTGGATACCCACTCGACCTCCTCTGCCTCTGCCTTTAATTAAAAAGACAGAGAGACAAGCTGACTCTCTACAGACCAATAATTAGAGACACACACGGACACACACAGGTCTCAAAGACACGTTCACACACACCTGTGCACACGCGCGCACACACACACACACACACCGTATGCTGGCACACACACCGTATGCTGGCACACACACACACATTCTCTCTGAAGACCAATGACAAATGCGCTCATCTCTCATCCCCTGGTCACTTCTGACACTTGCTCTCCACATCCCTGGAAAGTTTACAATAACCACAATTAATCTACATGCTCATTAATATTCAGTACCGTGACAATACACGGATAGCAGCTCATAATGAATAAGTCCGTCACTGCTGATCCCATTGGAGGGAAAACGGGTCACTGGTCTGCATACATTTGAATATGAAGACGAAATTCATAATCTTATTATTACTGTTGAAATATAGTTTTATAGTAGAATTTTAGAACCTTTTGCAATGTAGCAGAAAGACTATATTATCTGAGATATTAACTACTTATAACAAAGATCAAAAACAAAAGGTGGAATATAATTATAAAAACTGCAATTTTTTATTTTGTGCAATTATGTATATTTCTTGTATAGCTTTTGTATATGTATATATGTATATATTACCTTAGATTGTCTTACGTGTAAATGCTTTGTCTATCCCACTTACAGCTGCACCGCTGTACACCGCCTGTTATATGGTTTGAATGACAATAAAGTATATTTGACTTTGATATCCATGACCCAATTCACAATGTTTGAAGAATTTCATATTTTAGTATATAACAGATCAACATTTATGTTATACTGAACAATAATCTAGACACATTTTGAATACTGGATTGACACCGAAAAACCAGCATGATCGCCCTTGTTTGTCCTTGATTTGTAAAGACATCCATGTCATAAAGATATCCACGTCAAAACTCTGGAACTGAACATGACATTGGTGCCCTTTTGTTGAACATGACGCTATTTGACTTGTATATTTTCAGGGAACGGCTTTGGGAAATCATAGAGAAATCGATTGAAAAGATGGGCTTATATGGAACATCAGCCCTTCACTGTGATGGATAACATTTCTCCTCTGTTATAGGAAACATTTCTATCATATATAATATTTAAATAATCACTGTGTAAATGTAGCAGGATAATCTGAAAGATCAGGGGCTTTGCAGAGAGTTTAACTACAGCATGTGTTTGTGTAATCCTGTAATTTTGACTGTTAGGCTTTACAACAACATCCATCCAATGATAATTGTTTCAGTTATTTATAATCCTCTGAAATGACAAGACTGCTTGTTTTATCTGCTTCAACTCTGAACTTATTGAATGTGCTAAACTAACTATTTTGGTTCTTCTCCATTCAAAGTACTTAATCAACACTGAAAGTAAAGCTGCGATAATTAAATCATATCTTTATTTTTAAATGATTGGCTAGTTTCAATATTCCTGATTCTGCCAAATTTGTGGCAATTAATAAAATGTAGCTTATTTACATTACAGTTTTTTTTACTAAAATGAAACAGAACTCCCAAAAATCAAAAATGCTTTACAGCTGAAAGCAAATTAAACTAAATTGTATGTTTCAAATATGGAAATACAAGCCATCACCAGTTCTTTCTCCTTCAGGTTTATTATGCCCTAGTGAAGTCTCTGATCCACAGCACTGCTGGCAAATATTTTACGATACATTCCCTTTAAATCAAATTCACTTTCTTTTAAGCAACAGCATTGATTTAGCACAAAACTAAAATGTTGGCTTCCTCTCAAACTGTCTTAAATCGAAAGGTCCTTTTAAACTAACCAAGCCTGATGTGTCTTGAACTCAGAGTTTACAGCATACACTGACAAACAGCCCCCCATACACACTCACTTTGGATGTCATTCCAGAGCGAAACAGTTGGAGGTTGTGTCGACATTTGGACGGACAGCCAAACTCAAGGACATACCTGCATCTCTCTGCAGGCCATGTGTACGACACACACCATACACAAACGCTCATACAAGCTTTTACAGGAACACACACACACAAGACCGCACTGCATAACTGTATGTTGTCAAACAAACTTGACTTCCATGCTCCCGTAGGGCTTTAACAGAGCATCAACAACACGACCGCCAGTCAAATAACAGCCAGCCAAACAAAATAAGCCCTGGTTTAGTTTGCGCAACCTATGATTGTACAGCCATAATCTGTGATTCGGTCTCAGCAGGTTGGAAAGTTTTTCAGAACGCTAAAATCACTTCTCGATCATAATCAAACTCCTGTGGAGTGACTTCCTCTGGAGATGCGCTTCCTTAGCCGCATTTGCATAAGATCTGTTTAGTCTAGACAACAAAATACACAAACCCCACATTCCCAATGATTTCTTGCTCTGCAGGGGCTCCTCTCAGAGAAAATGTCAACGTGGACTTTGGAGGGTAAACTATGGATCAGGACCCAAGGGCAGGCATAGCAGGGGCCGCAAAACGATTCTCCTGCATTTCCATCATCTTTATGGATTTTCATTGATTGTTTTTACAATTGAGAAAGCGGCCAAACAGCCTCTCCATTGCCGTGAATCAAAAGTGAAAGCTTTCAGCTTTCAGTGACATTAGCCCTAAGAGAGTATGCTTTCAGCAGAACACACACGTTCCCTCACACGCGCACACACACGCACGCACAGGCACGCACACAACCTCAATGCAATTCAGATAAGGTTAAATATACTTAACTGTATGAATTAACCATCTTGCCAAAGCCATTGACATCACAATATGAACAACCACAACATTGTAAGGTTGCACGAACGTTTCATTAATTAAAAAAAAACATTACAATATTTTGAACATTTCAAGTGTTCAAGTTTCTTTAGATTTTTAAAAGAGCAAATTTTTAGTATTTTTCACTTTTTTTCTTTAGAACTTTTTATGCCAATGTTCTGAGAATGTTCCCTGTTAGCTGGCAAATGCTTGAAACATGGAAAAGTTTCTCTGTTTGAACGGTTTTAACCGAGCATGAGCCAAACTCAGGTGACAAATGATTATCATCATAAAAACAAAGGCAGTCTGCTTTCTTCTATGATGTCAGACACACCTGCATGCCTGCAACACACTCTGTATGTGTGTGTATATATCGCTGTTTGCCTGCTCTACAGGTATCTGTCCATCTGTTCTCGCCTTCTGGAGCAAACAAGTGTATTTAAGGCAGGCTATGATGTAACGCAATGATTAGTCTCACTGTTCTTGCATGTGTTTTATAGTGTGTAAATGGGTCTTGTGTGTGTGTGCTGATTTGACCTACATAATGAGGACAAAAATGGCCTCAAAATCAGAAAAAAATGACATTTGCTACATCGTGAGGACACCTCAACTGTCCTTGTGATTCAAATGGCCTGATAAACATACTAAATAATATTCTGATAAAAATGTAAAAATGCTAATAGTTTTTTTGACATTAGGTTTAGGGGCAGGGTTAGGGGATAGAAAATGTAATTAGTCCAAGATATAAAACACATTACATTAGTGAAAACCGCCTGTGCTCACACATGTCTGTGTTGGGTGTGATTGAATGAGGTACAACAGAGGTGAGCTCTCCCATAGAAAGAACAGTGATTAACTTTATCACATATGTGATAATAACAAAAGCTTCACATCTGATGGAAACTGAGATGACAAAGAGCTTCTTTGGTGACTCTCATATCTTCCAGTGCTAACATCATTTCCTTAAACTGATCTTTGGAAAATACCACATGTGCCTCATTTGTCATCCGTTAACATGACTGTGAAAGATATTTTTCAAAGAAATGATACTTGCTTTAAACTGTTTGATGTTTCATTAACAGAATCATGTGTTATTAACATTTAACAATTAACATTACAGCAAATGCACATGTGCAAAATTTGGGTAAATGTGTGTGTATGTCAGGAAAAATGCAATGGGACAAACAGACAAAGGAAAAGAAAAAAGGAAAAGCAAGAGAAAGTGACAGAAAGACTGCATTAAAGAGAGAGAGAGAGAGAGAGAGAGAGAGAGAGAGATTGTGTAGATATTATCTGCTCTATGACGTTCAGTTTTGCATCTGTGCCATCTCAAAACATCACTCATACAGCTCAGTATGCGACACACCAATGGCAGCACTGCAAAAACACGTGCACACACACACACACACACACACACACATAAATTCTGCAGCTATTTGACTGCCAGTCTAAAACTCTGCTGACAGAGTTAGTCATTTATATTTCAGACCAAGCAGAGAAATTGTAAGGGAAACGGAATGAGTTTGTGTTAAAAAAAACACAAGTCTCATTCATATCGAACACAGCACATGTGAAAAACAGGGCAAGGCAGAAAACACTGGGCTCTGTGATTTAAACTGATGCACAACTGTAGATCACCAATGAAGAAACTGACTACTAATACAGGAAAATTATCCAGGCAGATAATTGACAAAAGGAAGATTAATGCATTCTTTACAACTGTCCTGAAAACTTTTGTGAAGTGTTTTTACAATGCAGATTCGTTTGAAACGTTTGCCTTAATGAAGCATTTATCAAACGAAACAAACAAAATGAGACGAACAAGTTACTGAAGCCTAAACACAAGCACTTGTGTATGAAATGTTTATTGTAATAATTAGAAAATTCAAGTAAATAAATTAACAAAACGTTTCAATAACAGAACATTAGCTATGGTGACAACAAAGAATGAACAGTGAGAACAGCAACACAAATACCTAAATTATTATTAATCTAATTATTAAAATTACTATCATTTCATATTAATGAGGCGTTTTAGAGGAAAAACAGAGTCAAAGATCCTAATATTGTGTCCAAAAGATCCTAATCTGTGTTTTATAAAGACATGTTTCGTCCAATTATCACTATAATTCTTTAGGGAGAGAGAAAACTTTCATCATATAAATGTTTTATATCACTGGGGAGACGAATTGATTTTTTGCTTTCATTTATGAATAGCGTTCTTGCGTCATGAAAACGGCTATAAATTCATGGTCCGTCAAATTCTTGGGCAAGGACTTATTTCGCCTGTTTCTCACTGTCTCTTTCCACTCCACATGCATTGCTTGTCAAATCACTGCCTGGGATGCAATACAAACATGCGTTTGCATTAAGACATAAGATGACGTGAAGACACGGCGTGTCACTCCAGAATACCAAAGCCATTGAAGATCTTAAGAAACACACCGTATGATAGTCTGTATGTGCAGCTTTTACCCTATAACAACTTTCACCCTATAGATGTATTGCTGAAACTCTTTATAGCTTATTCCTCTGATCATCAAGTTGGGTGCATTGTAAAAAAAACAAACTTTCCACTCACGCTGCTGTTGTGTCCGGACCACAGCACCATGGCCTGATTATGGGCAGAATCTCCCGAAAGCGCGAAGGTGGACGTGACCAGGTGTGGCTCGTTTTGTCTCGGACTCCTGCCGGTACCGTCGCCTCCTCCGGTCCGCCGGAGCTCGAACCGAGGAGCGGTCGCTCCGTTGACACTTTTCCCGTGCTCTGGGGAAAACAGACTGCGCCTTTCCCTGTTCACTTTGGATCCCACTGGAGATGATGAAGAAACTTTTCCGTCCTTTTCTTCAGTTGGGCTCGTCCCAGACGCTTTGAATAAGTGGGCTTTCTCTAGTTCCTGTCTCCTGGGAGGCGACGAAGAGCTTCCGTGCGCTTCTGGGAAAAGTTGAGGTTTGTCCAGCTCCGGTATCCCGCTTTCCACGGTGTTTACACTGCCGAACTTACGCTTTACAGCGGCAGGTGGCTTAACTTGTGCCATGGCTTCATTCCCGCGGATGCTAACTGGCGCAAAGCAGGAGGCGCAAGTTATATCTGCGCTGGCCGGGGCCGACAGGAGAGTGCAAAGAAAAAACACCTTCCAGTAAGTCCGACTCGAGTCCAACCCTAAACCAGAGGCATCCTTCATCTTCATCATCTTTTTCATTGTCAGCTTTCACACTCTACCAAGTTCCTTCAAAACACCGACATCAAGCACAACTCAGATAAGTTTCCGCAACAGCGGGGACGCCGGGGATACCTGTGTAACCGCTTCTGATGTGAGGGTTCGGTCGGTTCCGACGGGGAGTAGTTACCGGAGGGGTGGAGCTGCCGAGCGACACTCGCTCACTCAGTCGCGCGCGCGCGCTCCTGCCCGGATAGAGCGCGAGAGCGGAGTGTGACAGGTGCGCGACACGGCGCGCGCGGGTACAGCGATGGCCCCGGGGGTTTCCGCGAGCAAAGACATCTGGATGAGTGGAGGCTTCATCTTTTGATATTAATATGTGAGCAGGAAAAACTGACAAGCTTGTCTCTATTACACACAATACAGTTAAAAAGGCAAACCCATTACTAAAACATGATGGCTTAATTTTAAATTAAAAATCGCTTTGTAGTCAAACTGGGGCTTAAACCAAAAACAACCTTAATCCTTAAAAGACAAAGCGCGCCCCCAAATTTTACCATCACTCTGTCATCGTTTGGTGTCTGAATAAACATTTTTGGGCGAGGTTTTCCTTTAGCATTATATTTTATAACTAACTTATTTAATTACGATTTAATTATACGTCTTTAAAATAAAAGGTTTGGTATTACAGGTTGCACACTTTAAAAATGTATTTAAATCCGCGTGGTGAGGCGCAAATAGAAAGCGACTTGGAAAAAACACAGCATGAGGAAGATTTGCATTCATGATTAATTAAAAACAACCTGTCGATGCTATGATGAGAGAGAGAGAACAGACAGACAGAGAGAGAGAGAGAGAGACTGGTGTCTTTTCTCCTCTTGGGAGGAAGTGGCGGCTGTTTGAAGCAGGAGGGGGGTAAGGAAAGGGTTTTTACGCAGGTTAGTTAAAATATGCAACGTTACGTCAAGATGAACTAGATCTGTACAAACTACGTTATTTTAACACGCATATAAACGCGCATGTTCTCAGACCGCAGTGCATCCGCCGGGCGGAAGGTCAGAAATATCCGGTCTTCCTTTCTTTTCTAATATCAAGGTGATCTGAAAATTAGCCTGGCTGTGTCCATCACACAAATCCCTGAGGATTTACTTAACCACCATGGCTGACTCCTTTTTCAGCGCTCTCAGCTGAACTCTCACCCCTTCTAGCAGTTAAAATGATTTATTGAACTGTACTCTACTGTACTGCATTCAAGTCAACTTCTGGATTTAATTTTATATTTAAAACATTATAGATGAATTCACTCTTTGTGAGGAGGTAACAAAATTACGTGCGTGTCAGGAAGCAGCCAGGGTTTGGCCCAAAAATGGCGTTGAAGAGGATGAAAATGCCAAAAACGTTTAATAGTTTTGCTTGGGGTTTCTTTGTTTGACCACCAGATGGTGATATTTTAACCCTGATTTCTTCACCTTAATGAATTCTGTTATAGTTCCGTTTAATTCTGTTAGATCAGGCAACCCGAGTTCGATCCATTTCAGATATACTAACATGCCCCTGTAGAGAACTATTCAGTCCACTATTAAATAACATCTGATATACCACAGACTATATGGGTTTATACATTTAATTGGTTTTGATTGGTATTGCCAGGGACAGCTTCAATTAATTGATTCAAATCAAGTATTGGACATATATTGATCACCACGTGTGCCCTAACCAAGCCTGACACGGCTAGTTTCTAGCGACAAGCTATCAGTCTATCCACACACTGAATGCAAAACCGCTGACACAATCCCAGCCAATCAGCTCATGCTTGATGTTTAATGTACATTTATGAGCAGCTGGATGCTGAACCAATGAGATTTCATAGTGGGCGGTGCTACATACTGCGGCACCACTAAATTAGAAACCAAATGATCGACAGTGTTCGGTTGCTATAGGATAAAAACTCAAAATGTACATAAAATAATCTTAAATTTGTTTTATTGTTGAATCTAGTCAGGATGCAATGTTATCTGTTAGCTCAAATATCGTGCTTCAAAAACAGAAGCTAATTTCTTTCACTTGTTTGGGTTTCTTTGTAATTGCGATGCTGTTTTCGGTACGTCTGTGTACCTGTCAACACACACAAGGATCTGTCTAAAACAGAACTGTTGCTGTTTAATGTGAGAGCATCTGAAAGTGTGTCATTTTGTATGAATAATTGCAGATTTAAGTCTTTAAGTCTTTTTAAATCATTTGTTTGTGTTTTGAAAGGAAGTCTTTTTCCTGGCGGAACACTTGGGTGTGAAGGTGACAGCAACGTTTTGCATATATTGGGTAATTGGCATTTCACTAATCACTTATTGCTGTGTCAATGCTTTGTCAGTTTTTCTGACAGTTTCAAGGAAATAAATCAATGATCATTTTACTTCAGGGCAGACTCTGTCAAGATTTCCCTTATGATTGTAGAACTAAAATCTCTACTAATCCTCTTGCAGCAATAATACTTTTAAAACAAACATATACGTGGCTTTTATATCTACACACACACACACACACACACACACACACACAGTGTTTTCTTAATATTTTGTTTCTGTCAAATACTGTCAAAAACAAACACGTTCCTCTCTGCGTTATACACTATCCAACTGCAAAATACAGACGCTTCATGTCACAGACTTCAAACTGACGTATGTTCATGCACATTCAAACACGCGCGTGTGCAAAAACTCGCAGCCTCCAGGCAGTGTCCCATTTGTAGTGTTCTGAGTCCATGCAGGAGCTTGTTAGCTCTGACACTCCGGTATGAGATCTGACAGACACTGAAATGGCCTCCTCTTGCGCGCACACACGCACACACTTATGCAGACATGTGAAAGAGAGTGCTGCAGAGCTTTTATCACTGCAGTTGCCATTGTGTGTAGAAGAAAACACACGCACTCTCACAAGAATGCATACATTGGTCCTAGTGGATGGGCTTTTCTGTAACAAACTGAAAGAGACACCAGAAACTGACATAATGAAGAAGCCACATTCACACTGGCTGGATTTATTTAAAAAAATGAACAAAGAAGCGGGGAGAGGAGAGCGTTGAAATCTCTGACTGTCCTTAAACTGAATAATCCATATTAGATTAATTATATAACGAAGACAATGTTCTTTTGCTCATTACGCCTCATTATCTGCGCAGTGTTTTTTCTTCATTACAGCTCATTATCTGTCCCACATTCCCAGCCAGAACTAATCCACAGATTCCAACAAACAATTCAAAGAGGGTCTCAAACTGCTGACAAAATACATCCGAGCGTGCCGGATCTTGCTTTTTGTTGATAAATTCATGGGCAGAGTCTCCAACAAGATCAACAAAAGTCTACCCTGAGCACAAAAGCCTTTGTTGTGCAGGACTGATAATAGGGTGTCAGTGACAACAGTTACTGTAGAGGTTCAACTAGGCTGAAAAGTATTTCACAACTTGACCAATTTTTATGTAACATACAACAGCATTGTGGGAAAAGGGAGACCTGTTACTCTCGCTGTCTGTAATAAAGTGGCTGGGAGTCTTGGGTGAGAGACTGAAGATTAAATCTATTCACCAACAGTCATGATGCATACAAAAACTATAAGCCCTGGCTGAACTTGCCACATCCAACCAGCTGACAGGGAACGTTCTCAAAACGTTCTTGTAGTAACAATAGTAGAACGTCCTTAAACATTATATATCATACGTACGTTTAAAAAAAAAGAAACGGAACATGTGAATAACATTCTTGTAATTTAGCAGAAACATTAATACAACATAACAAAATATTTCAAAATGATTTTCAAAGATTTTTCTTACATAATGGAAACATTACGGAAGCATTCCTACAACCTAAAAATGTTAGCTGGGCAGTTACTTACTTTTTAAACAAACTAATATATAGATGGCCAACTAACTAAGGTCCACAAACAGAATTATATATTATATTCTGTTGCTGAGTGTCTGTGAAATATACAATAACAATAATTGGACTAAGTGGACTTAATGCTGAGCGTTGTGAAGTTTGGCCCTGTGAGACCCCTAAGCTTCTAACCCAGATAATAAGAAGAAAAGAGGAAGTGTGTTTCGAGAAAGATGCCAGTCACATAGTCTGAAGGACTGAGGTTAGAGGTTTATGACTGTGCTCTTCTAAAACCTCCGACAGGAACTGCATCAAGTCCTCGACATAAAAGTCGCAATCGAATGTTTCGGCTTAAGTGCGTGAAATGAAAGACGCTGTGCATAGCGGCAGTCCTGCACAAATTACCCTGACAATGCGATGAATTTAAACCTGATGTTTCCCTAATGTTAGAGGTCAGGTCACCAGATAGAGATGCCGCTTGCCTCTATTTACACTCTCCCTGACACAGACTGCACTCGCCGTATTGACCTATCGCCATGGCAACACCGCAACGACATCTGACCTGTCATCTGACCAGATTTGAGAAAACGTCAGAAATGATGATGAAGAATAACTCGATGGTACCTCCGAAAATAAATATACTGTTAAATTCAAATATAAAAACTGTGTCATACATCTTGAGGGTAATAGGCCCTATCACTCAGACCGCATTATCAGTTACAATTACGCTGGCAAATTAACTATTAATGAATAATGAGGACCGCTGAACGCAAGATGTGGTTTGTGTTTAAAAGGGTTTAGAAATCATCCTCAGTGTGTTTTAATGTTTACACACACTCTCTCTTTCTTTTACTCTTTCTCCAATTACAGAGTCAGTTCTCACCATTCACAATCTTAATCAGAGAGCAGTCTATTCATTTATATCATCCATGCATATTACCAAAACACACACACACACACACGGGTCTTTATAGCTCTGCTGAGTGCATTTGTTTATTGCCACTGGAAAGCAAACACCATCTGTTAATGAACAAACTCTCTGACCCACTTAGTTTCATTCACTCGCTTTCTCTCTCTCTCTCTCACACACACACTCTCCAAAAGGACTGAGCTATATAAGCGATGTTCATAAGTGTGTCATTTGGGACAGAAAAGAATACTATCCTTTAGATGCATGGAATAAAGTGAATGAGTTTGTGCCACGTAATGTTTTTTCAAGGCCCAGCAAGAATCGATACTATCAGATTGACTTTGGCTCTTTGGGAAAACAAATCAATAAATAAGTTGTTTTCTGTATGAGTACCTTAATAGACATAAATCAAAAGAAGAGACCCGAGATGTGTGATGGATTAAAACAGAGACACAGCGAGAGAGAAAGAGAGAAAGAGAGAGAGAGACTAATGAATTATAAGGTCAGGTACAATAGCAGGTGTGGTTGTGTCCTTCTGACCAAAACATCAACACAACCCTCTGCTCACACATATAGTTTGATATTATAAATGTTTGCAAGGTGTTTCTCTGCTGCATATCTGCAAATAAATCCATTCAAAAAAATCCATGTGAACAGTCTGATAAGAAAGCCGTAGCTCTGATGAGCTTCCTGTCGCTCAGTGCTGTCTGTCCTATCTATGTAAAAGACTACAAAACAAGCCTATATCTATTCCCTACAGAAAAACAACTTTTAATTTGCGATCATAGCTGGAGTCATTTTGAAGCTTAAATAACTCCAGAACAGCTGTGAACATCACAAATACTTTTGTTCGAAAATAATTGCACGCTCCTAATTTGTTTCTATTTGCAACTCACGCCTCAAAGAACATCATAGATCTTTTTCACAATTCCAACAACATCTCAGTTATATCAATTAACTAGATACAGTAACATTACAGCGTGTGCCGTTTACCTCTTCAGAATTGAGAAAAACGACAACATTCAAAACAAAGCCAATTTGTTTGTGTTTAAAAATAGCAAGAACAAAATCACTGGCCACATCTAGCTAACAGGAAACATTGTCGGAACATTGTCTAATGTCATCTAAAAGTCATCTAAAATGTCCTATTGTTAAAAATGTTTCAAAAACATTATTTTTATGTTGTTAATAGTATGTTTAAAAAACAAAAATGTTTGAATAACATTCTTAAAAGCAAACATTAACGTTAATACTACATTCCATAATTTTGTGCTTATTACTTAGTGTAAACGTTAGGTAAATGTTCTTACAACCTAAAAATTGTTAGCTGGGGACAAGACCGCCATCCTTACAGTTTAGCCTTAGAAAAATGTTTTATCCCAGCTTACAAACATGAGAGAAATACATTAAGCATTTCTGAACCGGTTCTCCTGGAAAAAGCTGCTGGCCATGTAATATGTTCTGGTAAAAGTTCTCCTTCTACCTGCTCTGATAAAAAGAAAGAAAAAAAAAAAAAATCGATAGATTGAGGCCCTAGAGTCCAGATGAGTTTAAGCAGTGGATGGAGAGAGAGAGATAGGACTGCACAGCTGTCAGTGTTTTGCCTTCTTTCGTCTGCTTTCCAGATATCAGGGTGCGAACGAACGAACAGCGAAGAGTCGTTTGAGTTCACGAGGCCTGAGAGACTGATAAAACAGAACTAATGATGATTACAACAACAGGGCATTAAAACGCATGCACTCTAGTCTTAAAGCCAGTCAGATCCAATTTTAAGGGTCGATTTAGACACAGATACACCAAAAACTCCCATCACATCTGTGGCAAGTCATAAGCAGACAACATTAGATTGTATAGCTACATAACTATGCCTTCAGTTTATCTCTGTGATAAAGCACAAAAAATTCTCAGTTTTTGTCTGTACGTCTAAAAACTGCTAGTTTTTCTCCTTTTAAGTCTAAAACTTTAGCGATGGCCTAAAAGAGGTCATGGTCGAGAAGCTATAAAACTTGAAAGTGTTTTGTGTGAATCACAACAAAGGAATTAATTATAAAACGCTGCCATCTGGTCCATTAGAGTGTTTGTGTATTATGCAGAGGTGACATAATGATGTGTGAAGTCTATACAGAGTGACGGACCTCAGAGATCAGTGTCTCTCATGAACTGGATTAGTAGGGACAGGAAGTCCTTGATTTTTTTTTATTATTGAAAGGAATGTTCGAGGGATCAGTGCAAGTTAGGCTTTAATTACCACTGTGTGTTGCATAATGTCCATTATCACAGATAATAACATTCGATCCTAAATTGGAATTTAATGGTGACCGTGTCTACAGGGTTTAAAGGGCAAGAGTTCGTGTTTTTGCTGAAACAACTCAACAAAAATAAGTTTGTTGCACTTTAGTTATCAGTCTTTACTCTACTAAGCGGGTAAGTAGATTAATTTACTAGGGTGTCTATGATGCCAAAAAAAGGTTATATCCTTATCACTGGCAAGTTTTTTAAAAAATATTCCCTTTAGAGAAAAGCCACATGCAAAACTCACAAAAATGCACAAAAATGTCTCATTCATTTGTCTAATTTGAATCTCGCTAGCATTATTGCACAAATTGAACATAACTTATTCAACTTACACTTGTTTTCAGCAGACCTCCCAAACTAACATCCCTGTCTGCATCAGTTGAGTCACTACTTGTGGGTGTGGCCTGATCTCATGGTTAGGACAGGTGACCCTGAAAATTTGTGGCGTTCTTCTGCCTAGCGGCTAAAACCTGTAAATATATTATAAGCTGGTGTGTAGCATTCTTCAGGTGCGAGTCTTAGTCCAGAATCACATTACATCCTGCAAAAACATCCTCTCACAGACAGCCACATCTCAGAGCCCAGCCAACTTTTCTTTCATTTTCCGCTGTGGACATTCAGCATTATATAAGCCGACTACAGGCAAATGCAGCAATAGTTCAGGGCATGTGTAACAGCAGCCAAAGACAGACAGCATTAGACAGTAAGATGAATAACAGATGGAGCAATGTGCTGTTATGTTCCCCGTCTAAATTCCCAAAACACCCTCTACTGCTCTCTCTCTCTCCTTCCACCTCACGCGTCTTTTCTCTTTCCTTCACTTTGTCTTTCGTTCCGCGTGTGGAGATTGACGCGTTGCTGCTGGAGGACGTCTGAAATATTACAACCGCTGTACGAGCGAACGTCTTGTGCATGAAGAAATTCTCTTTCATTTTCCTCTTCAACTTTGTTTCATTCGGAGCTGTGAATGTGTGAACGATATCAAGTAAATAACAGCCGAGCTAAAAGGAAACGTTGTTAAAACATCGGTTAACGTTTGGCTGAAGTTATCAAAAACGTTTTACTGTTACACATCATATATCAAAAATATCATTAAGCTGTTTGTGGAATACTTTAAAATGGTTACAGAATTAACAAATGTTTGACCAACGTTCTCAAAACCAAGCAAAGCAAAACTGGATGGTTTAAACATTCCCAGAACTTAAAAAAAATCTGTTACTCAATAGAAACATTAGTGAAACATTCTTACAACCCTAAATTGTAGCTGTTAGAGTGCCTTTTATTTATGCGTGTATTGTTTATTTTACACAGAGTATAACACGTGTGTCGAGCTGTTGAAAAATCTCATAATATTTCACCATGGATCTTTTCTCAGCTGATAATGTTTACTGTGACCTCAATGCCACGTTCTGCGGGGCTATTGCCCAGTAAGAATTTAATACGCCTGGGAAAAAGAAACTGTGTATTGCAGAGAGGCAGAATTGTAGTGTACATGCATATGTGTGTGCGTTAATGTCAATATGAGTGACTGAATGTGTGTTTATGTCCCTTAGAGGAATTATTGATGTCTAGAAGCTTTTAGGGGCCAGATGAGTCACATCATACATAATTACAAGTACACATACACACACACTCACACACACACACACACACACTCACACTCACACACACCACAACAGAACATGAGGTCCCAACAGAGACACTTGAGTCACATCACATATAATTACACACATTTAAATGACCACGTTCAAGTGCATCCTGGAACTTATCTGACACGACATGCGACCACACACACACACACACACACACAGACACACGCTTACAAAAATCAGACCTCTCGAGATTCACAAGTACTCCTGCCTCATCTGAACTCTTCATACACATGAGTCATGACATTTTAGAAAATATGTTCAGCCTGAAAAACTACCACAGATCCCTGAACAAAGCTATGATTTATCATAATTCAATATTTAATGTCAACATTTACAATGTTATAGGTGCAGTTAAAGGTCCCTGATTACACGATGCGTGATTCCGAATGTTACATTGGGGAAAAATGTCATTTTAATCCATTATTGTATATTGTGGGAAATAAATTTGATATATGACCCATAATATGTTTCATATTTCACAAATGGAAATAAAACAATTATTATTCATTGTTGCATGTTGTAAAAACATGACTTTCTGCATTACAGAAAATATTATGACACAATGTTTATTATGTTAGTTTGTTTTGACATCAGATAATTATTAATGCTGTCCATTATAGTCTGTGTATGTATTTGTGTACTGGAAACTATTTTGATTTACGCTATTTATCTTTCTGTTTGTGTATGTCAAAAGTGCTTAATTTTGCAATAGTTTTTATCTTTTCCAATACGATTGTCAACAGCCAAACATTTCGGAAGACTTTATTAAACTATATTTCTCTCGGTTAGTTAATTGGCTTGACAATGGCTGGATAAATATTTCAACACTTAGCTCCTGCCCTTTAGAATTCAGTCGAAGGCATTTTAAAGATGCGAGAGAATATTACTGAAATATTATCCAAACACATCAAAACCATTCAAACCTAATTTAAATATGACTGTGGTTCTATTTTTCTTCAATCACAGGGAGAGTTTTTTGTTCATAACCCTGACTGTCAGGAAATAGTAGGAAAATATTAATGCATCCTTACTTTTAAAACAGATACGACATAAGGAGAATGGTGAGGCTGGCTGAAGGTTTGAGCTGCTGTGCAAAAGGCTGAAGGTTTAAATCTGCAAACTCTCTACTGCCACCTCTGTTTCAAACATATAATTGCAGGGTACTAGCAGAGGTGTTCCTAAGATGACAATAGATGACAAAGATTCATAGATGACAAGTGCAAAATCTAAACAACTGCTGTAAGAACAAGCTACAAACGCCGCCAGATCTTCTGTTTACAAATGGATATTTCCTGCAAAATCAAACCTGACAGTTAATTATATAAACAATTACTTAAAACTTACTGTTGCAAATCAAGGAGATAAGGAGTAAGGGGGTAAGGAGATCATATTGAACTGATCTGGTATGTACTTTACAAAATGTATTTTTGTTCATTTGTGAGCAAAAAAGTTAAAGCTTGCAGCTTTAAACCCCGCAAGAAGTTAACAAAAGCTTGTGCTTATGATCAATATGTATTGTGTAATTCGGACACTGTGTTTCCCAGTGGTGTGTGTGACACCTCACTTAAGTTTCTACGATTATTCAAAACATTTCTTTAAGAAACTTCGTGCAAATCCCTCAGATTCTACACATACATTGCAGACATGATAAGCTACAAATCCAGTCCAAAGGCGGTGAAATAAAGAACAGACTTTGATCTAGTTTCTCCCCCATATCTCTCTTCTTCTCTTTCTAGTGTGACTTTTGACAACAATTTCAACCTGCGGTTCGCCGCTGGACATGAGCAATATCAGACACTGTGGTGGAGGAAACAGAGAGAATCAGAGAGGAAGTACCACTGATGGAACTTCACAGCCCTGGAGGAGAGAATAAAAGTATGGAGAGGTTGTGTGTGTGTGTGTGTGTGTGTGCGCCCACCAGAGACAGAGAGAAAATGAGCGTGTGTGTGTGTGCGCGTGTGCGGGCGGGTGAGAGACAGAGAGAGAGAGAGCGTCGGCCGGCTCGTGTCGTTCAGTCTCTGAGTGGATCTGTGAGATCAAACGCTGGTGAAAATGAATCTTTTTATATGTCTCTGAGGGTAGCGAGAGAAGCTCTGATCTAGGAGTGTGAGACGTCTGTTGGTCGGATCAATAACAGACTCATTATGGTGCCAATTTTACAAAAATTCAAAAGAGAAAAGACAGACTCTTAGAATATGGGTATAATGTTACGGATGTATGAAGCTTTCGTAAATAATAATCTTACTAACAACTGATCAGGGTGTTTTTGCTCAGCTCTTGCTTAAAGGTGTGCTGTCATTTTATTAATGTTTAAACACTTTACTGAAGAAGTTTAATGTCTACCCGTAGCTAACCTTTTTAGGTTGTAGGAACTTTTTTAATATTTCCATTTGGAAACAAAAACATTAGATTTCTTCTAGAAACTTAAGTTCAAGAAACACTGACAATGTCCAAATTAAAACGTTATTGTTTGTATCGATTACAAGAATGTTATTTAAACATTTTAAATACTACATTTTTAGTAACATTTTTAAAACATACAAACATGGACATCTGTGTCCCACACAAGACAGAAAATTCATCAGTGGTTAAAACGTTTCTTTAAGATAACACACAGTCAATGATTTCTAAAACAACATCCCTGTTTCAAACACAAAAAACGTCCATGACACGCTTCTCCCGTGAACGCCATCTAATGAGCAAAAGTTTGCCCTTTAGCTCACCAGCTAACACGCAAACCTCCTTATCCCAAAATGTCACATGTTCAAATCCAGCACAAAACAAATTGAGGTCTGTCATTTAGTCGAGGCCTTCGCTAAAAAAACCACAAAAAATTAAAGCAAGTACGTTCCATTGATCTTTTCACACTCTGAATGAGCGGGAATGATATTATTATGAACGTTCCTTCAGGCAGGCTGGAAAAAGGCCGCCGTTCATCATTCCAATCCACACATTGTTAAGAGACAAAAGTTTCACATATGCCACTGAGTAATTTTAGGATTTTCCTATTTTGCCGTGAAGAATGAGTTCCACACCCACAGGCTGGTGCGCAAGTCACGGTCTGTTCGAAAGACTTCTTTGATATAAACACTGAAGTCTTGATCTTTCAGAGCCTAGGGGAATGAAGATATCTTACACACTCATTAACCAACCATCTACAGAGAATCGACACTCATTAGGATTATTTAACTAATTTCATGATAATTTAACAAATGAAATTACAGATGAAATATGTATTAGATATTAGTATAAGATAATGTACCGGATCCGCTCCGAGTCATTTGGAAACACCCGTTTTGAACTCTTTCTTTCTTTCTTTGAAAGAGAGTGTGTGTGTCTGTGTGTGTGTGAGAAAGAGAGAGTGTGTGAGAGTGTGTGAGTCTGCATGTGTGTGTTTGTGTGAGAGAGTGTGTTTGTCTGCGTGTGTGTGTGTGTGAGAGTGTGTGTGTCTGCGTGTGTGTGTGAGAGAGAATGTGTGAGAGTGTGTGTGTGTGAGTCTGCATGTGTGTGTGTCTGCGTGTGTGTGTGTGTGTTTGT
>JBAJNP010003370.1:0-40099 GCA_036877545.1 Yasuhikotakia modesta
GACGACGGCTGCAGCGGAGACACGTGCCCGAAATGCGACCCGCAAAAGAAGGTTATATATGAGAAGGACTGCAGCATCATCACTGACCCCAAAGGACCTTTTGCAGCCTGTCACAGCGTGATAAACCCTGAGTCCTACTTCAGTGATTGTGTCTATGATGTGTGTGTCGGTGCGGGCGACCGTGACATGTTGTGTCACAGCATCGGGTCGTACGTGATCGACTGCCAGGACTTCGGAGTTACGATCCAGAACTGGAGAACACCGTACTTCTGCCGTAAGTGTTTGATATGTAAGGTATTAAACAAGCACAAGACTTTTGCAGCTTTAAACATGCAGTAATCTGTTCCCCTTGCAGCCATAACCTGCCCTGCAAACAGTCACTATCAGATATGTGCAGTGATCTGCAGCACACCTTGTCCTGGGCTTACCAACATCATCAGCTGCGACCAGAACACCTGCGCAGAGGGCTGCGCATGCAACCCCGGCTTCTACTTCAACGGGACCGGCTGCATACCAGCAGATCAGTGTGGCTGCTATGAAGATGGATTTTCCTTTCAGGTTTGTTTTCCAGGATTGATGCATGAATCCCATGCATTAAATCCAGGTTTTAATGTACAGGGCTCAAAGTTTTCTAAGGAAGTCACGTGATAAGCAATTGTGCAATATATGCTTTGCAGGTTGCAGAGTCTGTGGTTACAGAGGACTGCTCTCAGAGAATTACTTGTGAACCCTCTGGTAAAATAAAGCGTGAAACTATCAAATGTCAGCCCTATGAAGTGTGTCAGATCCAAAGCGGCGTCCGCGGATGTTACCCGGCACAGTGTCTCATAGAGCAAGGAGGGTCCATGACTCTATTTAGTGGAATAACTGGAAGCGTTTCAACGACTGCAGCCTATGAGATTGTAAAAGTGTGTGATGGTGCCGCAAATGTTTATTGGTTCCGTGTGGTGGTGGAGGTTCTGATGTGTGGAGAAACCGGGACGAGGGGTGTGGCTGCTGTCCATGTCTTCTTTGAAGATGGTGTCGTTTCTGTGAACAAACAGCTTTCCACTTGGGTAAGTTGTGAAGCCTTGTTTAGTTATTTAACTTCACAAAAGAAATTTGTTTACAAATATATACAAGTTTTTAGCAACTTTATTGACCATAACAAGTATTTATTCTTCATTGCAGGTCAATGGTATGACAGTTTCTCTACCCCAGAAAGTAAACAATAACATTTCGGTTCAACTGTCCGGAGATGCTGTTGTGATTGTGATGTCTACAATCACAGTGTCTTACAGCGCACAGGCGTTTATAGTGACGGTTACCGGGCAGATTGACGGCCTGTTGTGTGGGGCCTGCAGTCTGTTAAATGTTGAACATGTCACTAGCAGCGAAATTGATGTTTGGAGAGCCTCTGATTTTCCCATGACATGTTAAAAATGCTACGAACCAGATTTGAAAATGCAGTGGTTGGAAAAATTATGTTAAACAAATCACTTATTGACATGGTCCTTACATAAATTTGTTAAACTGAAACTTAACTCTCATCGTCCGCTTAAAATGTTGTTCTTCAGGAGAAAATGTGAATGATTTGAATGAAAGTATAAACACCATAAACATAATATTACAACCAAAAACAACGAGTTGAACTCATTTTATCTGATGTTGTGCCCATTTTCAAATCATTGTCTACTTTTGTTAAATGTTGTCTCTTGCACACGATTACTGCATTGCTATTGGATATCTCAAAAAACTAAAAAATGTTTGCCTTTTTACAAAGTCTTATTTTGCTAGTCTTGTGCAACATATTTGGCATACAGACCTGTGGTGTAAAAGTGTGCAGCTTAAATCAAGACAATTTTTAACACAAATTAAACAATATTTTTATTACAGTCAGATTTGTTTGAATAGCAGAATAAAATGAGCTACTGTGTTTTACTGCTATTGTGAAAAAGCTGCTTGTGTGAAGCCTGTTTGCCTTTAAGGAGGTGACAGTAAAACAGTGTAGATAAAAGTGTAATGATTCGGTACAAAATAAAAGATAAATGAAATGGGTTCAAAACTTTGCAATATAACAAATACATGCTAGTTATATTTCTGTACAAACAAGTACAAACCTGCAAATGAAGTTTTTTCATTAAGTGCAAATCATCTGCAAACAATCTAGTGAATTAATATTCACTTTTCAAAATTATAATGATATTTTGCTTTTAATTGGATAATTTATCACAACAACGTGTCCAAATGGTGCCATTATTATATGTTCAATACTTCGCTAAAGTAGTGCACTAGAAAGTGAGCGAGTGAGCGAGTGAACGAACCGGATGCACCGGAAGTGCTGCGGCGCCATTTTACGTCAAGACGCGGGAATTGATTCGGTGAGAATAACGTGTCATTATAAATGTCTAATAATGTCTAAAAACACGGATTATGTACAAAACCACCAAAATTACTTCACACTTAAATATTATAGCATCAAATAATACACAATTTAACACTGTTGCAGAGCGTAAATTGTCTTTATTGGGCATTTGTGAGGGATAGATGCAGTAATGTCGCTCGTTTTGTGGTCCAACTATAATGATGTTTTGCAGGCAGTGATGCAGACTTCACTAATAATGTATTATGTAGTTTTATTATATCACTTTAACCAAACTGAGCTCTACAGTGAGGCTGTCTGCCTGCAGGTGGGGGTCTTTGAATGTGTTAGTTGTTTACTGAACCCAATGAACCCCAGGGTTGAATAAATGCCACGTTATTGTTGGGTTAGTTGTTTAGTTCACAGGTTTGCATTTATAAACTTTGCTCTAGTTAATGCTGTCGAAACATGCTGTGTAGTTTCAGCTGGTTAATAGTTTAATAGCATTTATTTCTGTTGAAATATCTTATGTATCTGGTTAATAGGTTTCAATAATTCCATGACATTTATTTACACTCAGTGTTGGTTGAAATGCAGTTATAGTAGTTAGGTAATGTATTATAATGTTACTTTACTGGCTAATTTTAGTTGCTAACTGTACAATATAAAAATGAATGTTGTTGTGTGAGGTTTTCATATTTTAATAAAGGCAGACATATTTGCAAATGCAAACATTGTGCAAATGCTTGTGTTTATGCAAAACTGACTGATGCATTTACAGTGTTTTGCAAACGTCTCTGGAGTTTTTGTATGTATTTCTTGGAATTTGTAAATAACAGGAAGACAAAAAAATTAAATAAGCAAAAGTTTTATTGATGTGTCATTTATTAATTTAATCTAAATATTTACACATTTATTCGAGTTGATGTGTTGATGTCTTTACTGAGAGTTGACTGGAGGTGTAAGATTGTTGTTCAGGTGCTGAAGTAAAGAAAAAGGTAAATTAATCACAGTTGTAAAATGTTAAAGGGATTTTGTTCATGTTATGCTTTGTTTTCTATATAATGAAAGTTATTAATGACATCAGTAACATTCTGCCAAATTAAGGTTATGTTTGCTAATTATTATTTGTGGGGGAATTTAAATAAAGATGCTTCTATCATAACATATATAACTTCAATTAGGCTAAAACATAAAAAAGCAATTGTTCTGTAATTTTAAACCTATTTAACTGTATGTTCTTATCACAGACTGTTATTTCACTCACCAGCGGGGGAAGTCTGGTGCTCTGTGTTTATCCAGTTGGGCCTGGAACACGTCAAGACTGATGTTTCCAGCCAGTTCTCCACAGGCTCCACAAATGTGGTTGGAAATGTATTGTCCCACAGACACCGAGAGCTCTTGTTTACTGCTGTAAGTCACTGTGATTCCATATTTCTGAATGACCACAAAGTCTTTCTCCACTTTCACCAGAACACCATTCTGAAGAGTGTAGTGATGTTTGTGGACCTTAATGCCATTAAACTGAGGAAGAAAGAGAGATATCAGGCGTTAGAACACATTTACATTAGTAGAACTTGGTAGAGGTTATGCAAATACAGACTTTTGTTATGTTGAAGGTGAGTTATAGTTCAGACTATGATATTATTTTGAAGAATGCTTAGGTTGCTCTTACCCAAATCTCATGTTTGCTGTTAACAATGATGATCAGGTCATCAAAGAAAACATAAATTGCAGCTGTTGTTGCGACTCCATGCGTTCCACAGATTTGGACGTCCGCCACCAAACGGAACCATTCGATCTCCAGAGCGCCGTTGCACACGCTCACTATCTCGTAGGCTCCTGCGGCCGTGATGGTTCCCTTACCGCCGCTGTAGAAGGTGAAGATACCTCCGGCTCCTATGACGCACTGGCTCGGGTAACACCCACGGACGCCGTTTCGCACCTGACACACCTCGTCGCTCTTGCACTCCATCGGCTTGTGCTGCACTTCACCGGTGGCGAGGCAGGTCAGAACTTCACTGCAGTCATCTGTGACAATGGTTTCACCGATCTAGAGAACGTGAGAAGATATGATTTAGTTTCCATTTCCTGTTTTATTACATTTGTGTTGTTTTTCTGTCTTACATCATAGGACTTTCCGTCTTCATAGCAGCCACACTGATTTGCATTAATGCACCCGGTTCCATTGAAGTAGAAGCCGGAGTTGCAGGCGCAGCCCTCTGCGCAGGTGTTTTTATCGCAGGTGATGATGTCGGTGAGGCCGGGGCAGGGGGTGCCACAGATCTCCGCGCAGGTTTGGTAGTGGCTGTTGGGAGGACATGACAGGGCTGCAGCGACAAGAAAACAAACCATGAGTACTTGCAAGTAAGCCTAGCATGATTTGGTATTTACATTTTGGACTTAGCTGTTTATTTTACCATGCAATTAAGAGTTTTTAAATGCATTTTTTAATGAAATCTGTGACCTCTGACCTGATGCTAACTAATTCTATTTTCAAACGTCTGTTAAATGCAAACTTACGGCAAAAATGTTGTGTTCTCCAGTTCTGGATCGTAACTCCGAAGTTCTGGCAGTCGATCACGTACGACCCGATGCTGTGACACAACATGTCACGGTCGCCCGCACCGACACACACATCATAGACACAATCACTGAAGTAGGACTCAGGGTTTATCACGCTGTGACAGGCTGCAAAAGGTCCTTTGGGGTCAGTGATGATGCTGCAGTCCTTCTCATATATAACCTTCTTTTGCGGGTCGCATTTCGGGCACGTGTCTCCGCTGCAGCCGTCGTCACACACGACACCGATAACAGGTATTTTCCATTCAGCGCCGAACGCGTTTACGTCTGACGTTAGTTTGCCATCGGGCAGCTGGTATTCATCTGATGTCATTCCGTTGTAGTTTCCGCACAGACCGCACATCTTGTCACGGTAGCCGATGGGAACTGTGATTGTGACGTGATAAACCATATCGTACGTCACCTTCAGCCCAAAATCAGTCGTGATGCTGTAGTGCGTCCCTTCTTGAAAGACGTTTATTTTCCCATTAAACAGACTTATCGGGATGGTTGTCAGGGCACCGTTTACCTGGAAATAAACACATTGTATACATTTTTAGGCTGCAGTCTGTGACTTTTAAATAAATTGGACATGACAGCCCAAATTATAAATCACCATTATAAGCTTTCTTATGTTAATTGGGGTACAATCACTGACTTTTATTTATTTTTTTAAGCAAAGCAGGTTTAATCAATCACAAGTTTTCAGTCACAAGGTAAAATATTTTTGTTCCTTTCTTACCATTATTTGTCTGAGCTGGTTTCTTCGAAGCACTAAAACCTCATTGTAGACCTCAACAATAACAACCTTTGCCATGGAAACATCTGTAACTGTTTGTATCTCATCCCATCTCTCGTTTTCCACCACGACTGTGAATGGAGTGAGTTTTGTTCCCTCCAGGTGGCAGGCCTGGGCTGCGGTGTACGTGCAAGTTCCCTGAAAGTCGTAGGTTTTGTTGTCAAAGGTGTTGTAGTGAGGATCTCCAGAGATGGAACAGGTGGCGTAAGCTTTCGGAACGCAGTCGATGGAACCCTGAACGTTCTTGCATTCTTCTCCAACATTACAGCTGGTGCTTATACATGAAATTTTGCCATTTTTGTTGCAGGTGCACTTCATGGTACACTTTGTATCGGCCCAGGCGGAGTGTCCGATCGGCAGGTAGTGTTTCTCATTTCCCACCATGTACACGCAGCCGCACTGGGATTGCTTGACACATTTGCCGTTATTTAGGATGTATCCGTCATCGCAGACGCAGCCCGGGTTCTTGGCACAGCCGGACTGAGGAACTGGGTTCTGGCACGTAGCCGGACAGGAACTTGCAGAGAACTCAAAGTGACTGTGGGGGGGACACTGAGGGATGGCTGTAACAAAACAGATGTCATATTAGGTAAGTGCAGCTTCAATATAAGTGATTCTATATAAGTCTATAAAAGTTCTATATATGTAGTTCTATATAGGTCTATATAAGTTTTATATAAGTAATTCTATATAATTGGTGGGAATTACTTACTACATTGTAAACCTACTACATTGTTTAAACATTGTAAAGCATAAAAATTTGATGTGTTTATATTATTTTAGTTTAATAAATAATAAGTAAAAAAGTTTGCTTGCTAACCAAAATGGAGGATTTGACATTAGACATAAATTTGACCTTAATAAACGTAAATCTCTTTTCTTACCTGACCGGTGGGCAAAAGCAGATGTCCCGTAACCATTGACCCGCGCCACTCCAAACCTGTAGAGCGCAAAGGGCGCGTCTGAATGTGCAACCTGATGCATGGCGGAGGTGTTATCGAAGGTGAGTTGCGTCCACGAGTATTCGCTGCTGCCGGTCTTGTACCACTGAATGTTCTTGGGTATCTGAGCTTTATCCACAATTAGCCCGCTCAGCTTGTTGGTCTGTGCTATCAAGATGGCTCTGTTTATGAACCCGCTTTCTCCCCGCAGGGTGTAGGCCATGCTGTAGCGATCGGTGGGCAGGACGTTCATCAGGAACGGGTCGTTCATGACATTGTTCTCTGTGATGCCTCCGTTAAACTCATAAAGCACCTGGATGCCCTTATCTGAGGTGACTTTGAGAGAGCTTCTCCCAAACAGATTGGCTCTGTAGCTCTCTCCTCCCTTCAGTTGTATGGGCAGCGTGGTTCCATCTTGACCTCTCAGTGTAATCTTGGTGTTCTGTGAGGCCTGGATGTAGACGGTGTCGTATCGCTTTGGGTCGTTGTAATAAATGGGCACGACGATGAAGTCACTCCCCCAGCTGTTGACAGGAAGTAGCTGTTCGTACACGTGGTCACACCCGGCAAAGAGCCACGTGCAGCTGTGGCCCGTAAAGACAGCGACGGGGTGCTTGGATAACACCCTGGTGTTGGTCAGATCGTCTTTGCTCTGGATCTGAACGCTCTCGTAAGGTTCCAGGTCAATCGTGAGTTTGCTGCCTTTGTTGTATTTCTTTCCCTGGTAGCTCACGTCTCCGTGCAGGTAGATCTCGACGGTGTTTTTCTTATGCTTGTGGTTGGTGATGGAAAACTCTTGGTTGGCATAAGGCATGGGGTCTTTGTTTGGTGGGGAGACTGGAGTGAAAATGTAGTATTCTGTGCCCCAGTCTGAGACGGGGTAAACCACCGTCATCCCTGAGGAGGACAGTCTGTAGTTGATGGCCGTCACCATAACCTCCTGACTGGCGTCCACCAGAACCGTCTGTTGGCTTTTTGATGTGGTGCTGATCTCTATTTCATTGGGAAAATGGAAAACTTCAGCTTGTCCGGGCTGGACAATCTTCTCCTGGACTTTCCCGAGGGCTGAGATTCTAACGGTGGAGCTGGTTTTAGCGGTTGGTGGGTTGAACACCTCTATGTAGTGGTCTGGATGCTCGTAGGTTTCAGTGATGTAATTTTGCATGTAGGATAAGGCAAACTCTCTTCCTGGAGGTCCACAGCAGGAGAGGCCTGAGAGACACAGTATATTTCATTAGTAGTGATTCTAACCGTATTGAGGCATTAGTCTCCAATAGGGAAGGAAACAGTATTTGAGAAATGAGTTGTAAAGGTGTTTAAACACAAAATTAAATAGCCTAAAATGTAATGTAAGTCAAAATGTAATGTAAGTCAAAATGTAAGTCAAATGTTTAGTTTAACATTTATAAATGTAAATATGTTGCTTTACCGCAGAGCAGCAAACTGATAAAACAGACCAGAGACCAGTTGGTTGCCATGACTGCAAAAGACAAAGTTTCATTATTACCAGAAATGTTAAACATGGGAAAATCTCATGCGTTCAGAGATCTCTTACCTGAGTCAAATCCCAACACCTGCTGCAGGTTAACGTCACATTTCACCTCTTAAATTCACGTCGCGCCGCTGCAGGCAACCAATCAGAGCTTCAGAATCGTGTTACACCTGTGTGAGATATTCTGTCAGTTTGGGACAATGTGACTGTTTGCTGAACTCTTAATAATTAGATAGTTGTTGGAACTGTCTGAATCTTATCAACATCTTCATGCAAATATGAATTTAAATGCAAAATTGTTGTATTATGACATTGTGAGCATAAGTGTTTTTTAGTTAGTTAGGCTTTGCTTTAAATTGCAATAGTTCATTGACTCAAAATAGAAAAATCTTAGTTGTTTGAAAGAAGCAGTAATGCTTTAAAGTCAAATGTTTTACAAAAATGGCTCCTAGCATCTTTATTTAATGTAATATTTGAATCTCATTTTCTTAATTGGAAGTTTTCAAAACTTGAGGCTGCAGTTGAACGAAAACAAGTTTGAAGTATAAATTATTATTAATTAAATGAAAAGATAAACAGCATGTTATGTCCTCTGTTATGTATATATTTATTCTCAGCATTTTCTGTTGAACTTTATAATATCAGAAGAACATATTTCCTTATGTATTTAGGTCTTTTGTGTAAACGAGACGTCTGCTGTGTTTAAAAACTTTTTTTAAAGTACAGAATGGCAGAAGATTTTAGAAAGAAAAAGAGACAAAGATCAGCGTTCATTCTTTGATTATATAATCCTCTGGTCACGTTGCTTTGTTTCCATGGCAATATAAAATGTATATGTACAGCCAGCCGTTCATCTGTTTACTGGGTGGAGACAAACTCCACCCTGTGAACTATTACTGGGTGGGACAGGCCTGTATATTAAACGCTAATTAAAATATGTGAATTGCCAGAGTGAAGCGATAAAGTGATTTGTGCAGGAAATAATGTCTAAGAGGAGTTTTTAATTTCTTTATCGAAACTCTTTCATGCACCTGCATTAAAAAATGGAATATTTGTGAAAATATGTTAGTCTTTCAGAAAGATTGTTTTAAGACTTTTAAAATTCACCCCAAAATGAAACAATTTCCATCATTTACTCGCCTTTGTCATTTCAAACCTGTATGACTTGTAAAAAAGACATTTTGAGAAATGCCTCGTGGTTTTGTGTTCATACAATGTCAATGGGTACCACTGCTGTTTGGTTTCCAACATTCTTCAGAATATCTTCTGTGTTCCACGTAAAAGGACACATAGGTTTGGAATGTAAGTGTCATGAAATGCTTCATTTGTTCTGTTCTGTGTTCAAACGTGTGTTTGCAGGCCCTAGAAACAGGAGGCTGGTGTTTCATTGAACCTGGTGAGGTCTGTCTCAGTCCATAGCAATTTAACCAGTTGCCCTTGTACATTTCTAAACCTTTTATTAGATTTTTCAATGCATTTGATTTACTAAATATAATGTCTTGTGGTAAATTTGAACAGTTTTCGGCATGAGAGGGACAACAGCAGTTCTCACGGCGTGTATTTAGGTAGGTGCTGCTTTATTTTGTGCTTATTTGTACTTTTGCTTAAATGTCTGTATGGGTTTATATGTGCTTTGATGCTGTACACCGCTAGGGGGCACAAATATCCCACCTCGTCTGTCCTCGACTTTCACAACATATTCAAAAGGCTTCTCATGACTAATGTAGTTTCTGTTATTATTAAGAAATAATAAGTTTCACTGTTACAGATGCAAAATATCTTTTTATTACAGAAAGCCATCATTTAAACTGTGCATAGAAATCTATAGATGATGAGAGCTATAGTTGTACTATTTTACTGCATTACTGTGTTTTTAAGTGTTTTGTTTCTACACTGTAAATGTAAAGTTTTAGGAAATCACTAAGAATACCAGTATGTTGTTATTTGAAGCTTAAACACAGTCAAATGTTCTGGTACTGTTTTAATGAGAAAAGTCATCAGTTTGAACAGTTTATATTGTTGATGGGTGTCAGAAGCAGGTATCAGTGTTCGGTAAGCACAGCTCATAAGTTTTGCTTGAGTTACATCACATTACTCAACAGTGATGAATCTATCAGAGTTTATATTTCCTCGAGACCTCTTGCTAAAACAAACAAATCTCTCAGATACAGAATCATAGAAAGTCTTTATGAAACACGCACTCATTTCTAACCACGACCAGAAATCTAATCTGCCATGTCATTTATCTCTGTGAGATTGACTCGGTGTAACTTTGGTAAACTTTGAACTCCAGGATTTTTATGTTCAGATTTGTTCGTACTGATGATAAGCATCACAAGATAACTTTATCCCCGGTTAATAACGCACATATTTAAATATGAACGAGGCATCACTGTGAATCAAAGTTGAGTCTCTGACAGTCCAGCTTTACTCGGATCTTCTCGCCACACCAGGACAAGCTTTGGAGGAAATGAAAACCACAATCGCCACGATTCTGATTCTTCAGCTAACGTTAGGAGGTATGACTTTTCTGAACTTCAGTTTAAAATGTTCTAACTTTAATTCAATCAAATTAAATCCGGGGTTTTATACAGTAAATTTGATTTTTCATTGATTATGAATTTGAGACCTATAGTGACATTTCTCCACTCGTAATAGTTCTTAAGAGATTTATAGGTTGCCATAGAAGAACCGTATGGTATTTCCAAAGAATTTCCATGGAATAAGCTCATTTCTCCTGGTCTTTCCCAAGCAGGAGGGAGGAGTATTGACTCTGAAGAACAACTGGAACCATATTTCCCCCCAGCCAGACCATCGGCGGAAAACCTCAATGCACTCTGTCTCCACAGCAACGGTCGCCCTAGATACCCCGACAGCTGCATCCCTCCATCCGGTTACGGATACCTGCGGCGCGCAGGAACCGCGGTGAACAGAATGGAGGCGTGGTTTAGCCAGTGCTGTCAGAGGGGCGTGGCCCAGGGAGACCTGCAGATACTTTGCTGTGTCAGACAAGCTGTGAGTACAGACTGTTCCTGTTATTCACACACTGTTATCAGCTCGCATAGCAACACTCTGTTACTGTAATTACATTTACATTTATGCATTTGGTTAAAGTGGTTAAACAGTTTAGCTGGTGTGTTTATTGGGAATCGAACCCGTGATCTTTGTGCTGCTAACATGATGCAGAAACACACCTGTAAATGGATTTAATGATTTTTTGCTGTGTGTTTTTAATGTTTGCTGTAGTGGAAGACGGCTCTCTCCCAGTTCTGTGTGGAAGAATTCTCCACCATGACTCTGACACACGAGTGCTGTGAGAGGAAAGCTGAAGATAGGTGGAGCTGCTTTGAGAAACAGGCTCCGAATCCATCCTTCCAGCCTCTGGAGGGTTACACGGCTCCACCCGTCCCCTCAGACATGATCTTCAGCTGGGACCCCAGCACCTGTTAGTGCATCAATCCAGAGATGAGTGGAGGCAAAATTCAACTCCTTCGTTTAATAGTTTCTCCATTTCTACTGCACTGAGAGTTTTAAAGGCAAACGTTTTAATTGTGTGATTAACAGATGCATTTATAATGAACACCATTTGTTAAATGTAATAAAATTGGTTTATATCGATGTTTAAATATATCAGAGAGAATTAAATCTTTTTAAACCTACTATACCATATTTACTTTATCAGACACTGAAACTGTTAAAAGTACTTTTATCAGTTATTAGCATTTACTGTGTTGTTAACTATTATATATTAATATGCAGCGTCCAACAATGTTTATAAGTATTTCACATTAGAAGTGTTATTTTGTCAAATTTTAGTTAATAAAACACACAATAAAACTTTATTCACAAGTTAAAATGTCTTTTTTTTGCTTTCTTTACAAAACACACTTTGTTTCATCACAAGCATGTTCTGTTTATATCCTTTGCTTATATTGTTATATTTTAAAAATAATATTTTCACATTGAACTTTTAAATACATGAATGATGAAAGCAAATTTCCATGACATGTTTGTTATAATAGTTATATAATACTAAAGATGTGTCAATAAAAATCTACCAGCATAACATTATATCCTGTGGATTATTAAACCTCATGTTTCTGATTAATCTGCATTTCAGGATTTTGTAACTGTGTTTTTTGAAACAAAAACTATCTTAACCAGCTGATGAGAAGTGATGAGATAATGAACAAGTTACTGCACATCTGACACTAAACATTCCAGATAGTCAAAAAATATTTACTAAGACACAAAGTCATCAGCAAAATAATTAAAGATAAAAAGTCACCACAAGTTTGCTATTCTGCAAAGCTTAAAATGTGTGGCAAACCTCTAATGCTCTGAACAAACATGTAAAAGTCATTTTTGAATTATTGCTTTTAATATATTTTTGAATACATAAATGAATACATAATAATCCAGTCACTGTTCACAATTTACTAAATGGAAATTCAAGGGTAACTTAATGTGAAGAACAAACACCTCAATCTGGGAAATGAAGGGAGTTTGAGTTTAAACGGTTCAGAGATTTTTTCAGAATGTCATTGTTTTATTTTTATCAATTGTTTCGCTGCCAGTAGATCATTAAACTTTTATTTAATTCTCTGTTTCTCAGTTGAGTGAGACACCTTTTCCCAGCAAAACTGAGACATGGGAGTTTTATTGGGGAGGTTGTTGAGTAATCTTTTAATGAGATAAAAGCTGAATGTTTTGGAAAAGGTTTGAAGTGGTGAAGATAACAGCAGCTGAGATCCGTGAACCATGATCCACTGACGCACTTTCTGCAGTTTAAACCTCATGTATTCTCCAAAAACTGCCTAACACCTGTTTCTCACACAGACTATACTAACAAACATACCTGTGAGGCTTCTTAACCCTTGATTTGTCTTCAGATAATAGTGTGATGCCTGTTAATCCTTATAATCTAATCATGTCTTGTTTTTTGGGGGGGGTTTAATTTAAAGAAAAGGAAAAGAAAAAACAAAAATCTTTTACTTTGCTCATAAAATCTAACGTGTCATGCTATTAATATCATGTTTTATGTTTGTATATATCGTTTATTAAACTGTAAAAACATTTATCTTTCCCTCCTTTTGTCTTCTGCCAGTTATAAATGACCTGTATAAACTTGGTGAACTCCAGCCGTTCCTGTTTTGATTCAGGGATTTATATCAACACTTGTAACCTTGTCCCTGTGTCTGGAAGTCCGCTTGACTCGCCATCACACGTCCCTCCTCCCATCCCGCATCCGCTCCTTTAAATCTGGACACAACCCGATGCGCTCCTTCAAAGTTACCTGCAAACCTGAAAGCAACAGCTCAGATTTGAAAGCCGAGGAGAAGAACAACCAGCCATGTCTCTGAGACTCCTCACTGTTTTAATTCTGCAGATCATTTCTTTGGGAGGTACAAGAAGTTTGTGTTTTTCTTCTGCATTTCCTTCCAGCACATCAGTTTTCATCATTCATCAGTTCTTGTAATCTTTGGTTTGATCAATGTTTACATTATTTAAATAACATTAACATAAATAACATTAATGCTTTTTAAACGTGTCTTTTCTGTCTCCATAAAGAGGGGCAGAACATCGACCCAGGAGCGCTGCTGGAATCAAGCTTTCCTCCAGCCGGACCTTCTCTGGAGAACCTCGATGCGCTTTGTCTGCACGGCAACGGACGGGCCAGGTACCCCGCCAGCTGTTTTCCTCCGTCCGGTTACGCGTACGCCCGCCGGGCCGGTAACGCGGTGAACCGAGCGGAGGCGTGGTTTGGTCAGTGCTGCTACGGAGGGGCGGCCCAGGGAAACGCGCAAATCCTTTGCTGCGCCAAACAGGCGGTGAGACGCAGATCCATGAGAAACGAGCAGAACCGCGTGCAGATGTTTGTAACCGGTGCATTTGTCCTTGTGTTGCAGTGGGAAGCCGCGCTGTCCCAGTTCTGCGTGGAAGAGTTTTCCACCATGACTTTGGCTCACGAGTGCTGTGAGGAGAAAGGAGAGAACAGGTGGAAATGCTTTAATAAACAGGCCACGAATCCCACTTACCGACCCCTTCCCGGTTACATCGCTCCGGTAATACCACCCGACAGAGTTTTCATCTGGGACCCCAATACCTGCTGATCATTTTTATCTGCTTTAAGATCATTGCCGTCCTAAAAATCACTTTGCATTTCTTTGCGCAAGTCATAAAACTTCAGTGCGGTGCGCTTTGTGTATGAAAATAGTTGAAATGCTAAACATTGTATGTCAATGTGTTTAATTCAGATCGTTGTGTGTCAGATCAGATTAGTAATGAGATTAGAGATTAGAAATGTTGCTGCTTTCGTCTCTTATTTTATCACGATTTGTTGCGTGGCAGATGTGTTGGGAAAGGTCATAAATAAAGCAACACAGTTCAGCTGCTGTTCTGTCTGATTTCTGGGATGCAGATGTTGGAATTCAGGGAATTTTGAGCAGAACGTGTGAAGAATGAGTTTTGCTGAGGATGTTTGTTTCAGAGAGAAATCCTGACTAATGTTGAGCTGCTTTAATCAAATTCACTCCTTTATCCTTAAATAAAACATAATTTTCATGCATTTAAGCAAAAAGTGTGTTTTATTAAACTGGATTGTGGTTTAGAAATGTTACGTTTCTTCTAATGTTTCTCTGATGGCTCTTATAAACAGCATAATTTTGTTTCATTTAATTTAATTAAACTCCATTACTACTTTAAATCCCAAAACAGACAGAAAACAGACCTTTAAACTTAGTGGATGAATTGTTTATTGTTATAATAATAATAATAATAACAACAAGGCAGATTAAAATAATAATTATATTAATATGAATACACCAGGAGATGTTAATAATAATTATTAATTAGTTATGAATATTAATAATAACAATAATAATATATAGGAGTGAACAGCGCCCCCTATAGACGGTCACCCGCGCGACCAGCGGTCACCGCGCCCAGGACAGCGAGCAGCGACGTCACTTCCGTTTGTTTTGTGAGGCGGCTGAACGCGGACGGTTCCGTGCGACTCAACGAGCAGAAATTTACCCCGAACCGGCCCGGAAAGTCCAATAAACAACATTTACGAGCGCCGATCCGGTTTTGTGAGGTTTCCGGGGACGCGCCCGGCGCTTTAACGACGATGCTTTGAGTCAGACGCGAGGGGAATAAGTTCGGTAAGTGGTTCGTGTTTCTACACGTTGTTATATAACATCAGCCCCCATTTTATTATCAATAATAACCATCGCATTTTATTACATTACACCGTTTCTTGCTTTCTTAAGACTTAAGACGTATAAAGCAACGAACTGCCAAACTTAAACAACTTTATCAATTAGACGAAGCCCGTATAAATGAATGTATGAAGCCTTAAACATCACAGCAGTTTATTTGCTGTGTTGCTTCCGTACAGCACGAGTTAAGACAGCAGGACCTTATGAAACTTCCGCCAGAAAATGGCATCATCGGGTGTTTCTGCGGACGGGCTGAGCGCCACCAGTAAGACAACATTTCACTTCCTTTACACTCATGAGACGCAAAGTTCACTTAAGTTGTTTTGGTGTTTACAGAGTTGTTGTTGTGTTTTGTGTTTGTACTACACAAAGCAATGAGTCGGTGGACAGACAGACAGACAGACACACACAGAGAGAGAGAGAGATAGATGGTTATTAATGTATATACTGGTCCCATGTGGGTATTTTTCAGACACAACACTGTACTAAACAGTACACAAGAATACAAAGCCTCAGAAATAGTGTCACACTAATATAATGCATTCAAATGACTTTACATGTGTAGTTTTATACGATAAAGGTGTTGTGTGTTAAAATTTCACTTCTCATTTGTTCTCATATGTTGTAATCTGAGGGCACCTGTTTGCTTTCTCACTAAGAGTGTTGTAGTTTAGACAGACGGTCACTCTCACTGTTTATGCTTTTGTTTTCGCTGTGAACATGTTGTCATTCTTCAGATGTCTACAGTAGGAAGGTACGCGTGTTTGTGTGTGTATGTGCACTCGTGTATGTTTGTGCTTACGGTGTGATTTAAGTAGGGTTGCCTGTTTTACATCATTTTTCAGTACAGATGTTCAGGGCTGCCCTGAGTGTGTTTGTTTATTTCTAAGCCATTATAGTCTAAGCTGCTTTTGTATGTGTGAGTTTCTTGACAGAACAGAGGCACTGAAACGCAGGTGTTTGTTGTGTTTCGTGCTGTTTAGCGATGCATCTCAATTCAGCGTGAACTCATTCTTACCGTAGCATTTGCATTGTTTTGCATTTTAGCTTTAGTGATAGAAATGTTTTATTTCTCTCCCGCAAAAGCAAGTTAACATAACAGGTCAGGTTTTAAACACTTTAACTAACGCTTTCTTAACTAAGAATTTTGAAGCATGCGTTATCTGTAACTAAATGTAAACGTTAAATGTCTCACATAACAAATTTATAACTTATTCTGTAGAAGTTAAACATCACTGTAATAAAGAAGTTGTTTATATTTGTTACTGTAACGCTCTTGATAGATGACTCTGTGAGTCTGTTGCATATTATTTGTTGTTTGTAAATTTATTGGTTTGCTAATTTAACTTTTGAAAGTTGAATGCAAGTGATACACAACACAAGAAATGGTTCAGAAGAGGATCTGTTAAAAACTGAGGCCACGTCTGAGAACGGTTTACGTGCTTGAAGTTTGAGGTCTGCATTTTTTCACAAGAGAATTTCCTCATCAATTTTCCAAGAAAGTTTAGAAGATATCGCTGAGCAACATTTTCCCTGATCCATTTTCATGAAGCGCCTGAGCAGCTGTTTTAAATGTGGGTGCCTGGAAATTCACTCTGTTTGTCGCTGTAGGTACTGCTGGAACCAGGAAGATGGCGTCTGCGGAGGTAATTCTGTGTTCAGTAGATTCACTGATGATGAGGATGATGATGGTCTGTTTATAGCGTCAGACTGTAGGCTTGTTTTTTTTAATCAGTGCTTTCTCTGAAATTATATGTAAGTATTTGACACTTTTGTCTGTCAGTTGCTGAGCAGTCGTTTGTTTTTAGGGTCTCAGCGTCTCAAATTCATCCCAGACGAACAAACGGACTCTGGGCCACAGAGGAATCGATCCCACTGGAGAAACCACTTATAAGAAGGTGTGTGATTTTCACGCGTGTTTAAACACAAGTCAAAAACAGCAGCGATTCAGTCATTTCTAGGACTAATCTTGAATGACGTACGTTCCTAAATCTGTCGGATCGCATTGCGTAAGAGAATCGTACAATCAGCATGTAGATTATTTCTGATAATAACAATAATAACGCTTCTTAAATATTGTGGACAGACAGGCAGATATACCCGGCAGACCTTGAGTTATTTTCTCTTCCAGCTGTTTTTAACGTAAACCTAAGACACGATTTAATTACCTGAAGTATTCACAGCTGGTTTATGTGCTGACATGTCTCCATGGCAACCCCTCAGACCACATCGTCTGCCCTGAAAGGTGCCATCCAGCTGGGCATCACACACAGCGTGGGCAGCTTGAGCCAGAAGCCGGAGAGAGACGTTCTCATGCAGGACTTTGAGGTGGTGGAAAGCATCTTTTTCCCCAGGTGTGTGACTTTTACTCCATCTCACACACAAACATTAACACAGTAATAGAAAATCAATGAATTGATATTATTCGACTGGGTTCTACAGACTGTTTAAATGCATTAGCCAACATTAAAGGTTGATTTCTGAGGGCATTAAAACGTACGTTTGCCTGTAACAGATGTGTGACTGCCTGCCTCAGTGGCACCTGCATGTGATCATCGTTCACTGTTTATAAACATCCTCAGTTCTGTCTCACTCTCATCCTCTCTCTCTCTTAGTCAAGGCAGTAATTCAACCCCAGGCCATCACCACGGTGACTTTAAGTTTAAGACGTACGCTCCCATCGCCTTTCGTTACTTCAGAGAGATGTTTGGCATCCGGCCTGATGACTATCTGGTAATGTCCTGTTTTTTAGATTTTTGTAGCTTTAGTAGTATTTGTCTCCCTTGTTGTTGCTTGGAATTACCAGTGTTAGCCGGTGCGCGTGTGTGTTAGCTGTTGTGCTAACTGTTGTGTGTGTTTTCTGCAGTACTCCCTGTGTAATGAGCCCCTCATTGAATTGTCCAACCCCGGTGCCAGCGGCTCTCTCTTCTACGTTTCTGCTGATGATGAGTTCATCATTAAGACGGTGCAACACAAGGAGGCTGAGTTTCTACAGACACTTCTGCCGGGATATTTCATGGTAAACATCTGAAGTCAACTTGTCCAAATATCTGATTTTCACCACATGATTATTGTGGCCAAAAAGCTACAGGTGTTTGACTTGAAGTCACGCAGTAACAAATCACATCACATCTGTTTGTAATAAAACATAAGAGCTGTTTTTTCTGCATGTCATTTATGTTCTGCCCTCCAGAACTTGAATCAGAACAAGCGCACGCTGCTGCCCAAGTTCTACGGGCTTTACTGCGTCCAGGCCGAGGGCAAAAACATCCGAATCGTGGTGATGAACAACCTGCTCCCCAGCGCCGTACCCATGCACCTCAAATACGACCTGAAGGGCTCCACGTACAAGCGCCGCGCCTCCCCCAAAGAGAGAGCCAAGAACCTGCCCACCTACAAAGACCTGGACTTCATGCAGGAGGTTCCTGAAGGCCTGCTGCTGGAGAGCGACCATCACAGCGCCCTCTGCAGGACCATCCAGAGAGACTGTCGGGTAATGAAAATCACAAAGCAAAGGATTGTGGGTAACTGCCTAGTTGCTTGTGTCTTTCAATCTGGAATTGGTGAAACACACATTGCCTCTGTTATACTAGCTAAAGTAATAAGCTATAAAGTTAAAAACTTTAAGTACTAACTAAAATTTCTTTTTTGTTTTGAATCAGTGTAACCCTTTAATTTAAAGGTGGCTTGTTTCTTTAAAGGGATAGTTCACCCAAAAATTTAATAATTCTATTTCAAAGATGTTTTCTTTCTCATCTGATTCCAAACCTGACAGACTTTCTGCTTCTGAGGAACACAAATGATGATGTTTTGAAGTACTTTGGCAACCAAACAAAAGTCTCACACAAAATTTATATTTTTGGGTGACTTGTTCCTTTAAATTACTGCCATGCCCTTCTTATTGTTTAAGGTTTAGTCTCATCCAGCACTGTTTGAGATCATGCTGTATATATATATTATAACAAATACCCGCACAGCTTGTTAAACTCGTATATAATGTGTGTTCAGGTTCTTCAGAGCTTTAAGATCATGGACTACAGTCTGCTGGTCGGCATTCACAACCTGGACCGGGCCGGTGAGGAAGCGTCTACTGCCGTCCATGACACGCAGAAGAAAACACCAGGGCAGAAGCCACTGTACTGCACGGCCCTCGAGTCCATTCAGGGAGAGACCAAAGGCAAAACGTCCCCACAGCCTTACGAAAGGTTCGTGACATAAAACTGTATAAGTAAACGATGGAAAAACAATCGGAGCTGTTTGTCTGTGTGGTTATGATGCGATTTTATTAACAGTGTTGGAGGAATTCCTGCTTGCAATTCGAAAGGAGAAAGATTGTTGGTTTTTATCGGCATCATTGACATCCTGCAGTCTTACAGGTAAAGGTCTTCAGGTTCGCGTCCTGCTTTCTCCTCATAATAAATCCTTATTTTCTTATGACTCTGTGTGTTTTCAGGCTTGTGAAGAAGTTGGAACACTCATGGAAAGCTCTGCTACATGATGGGGTTTGTTATGAAACTAATGCACAAATACCAACTTAAATGTTGATTTAAGTTCTGTATTCTCAATATTTTCTATATTTTTCTCAAAATTTTCTGTGTTTCTCTCTTTCTGTTTTTCAGGACAGTGTTTCGGTGCACCGGCCGAGTTTCTATGCTGATCGTTTTCAAAAGTTTATGTGCACCACAGTCTTCAAGAAACATCCATGTAAGTTTGGTTTCCTGCCATAAGTTTATTATTTATTTTCTATTTAAACTAGGAATGCTAAGAAATCCAAGGAGATTTAAAAGTTCTTAGCTGGTTGTCATGTATGACTAGAAATACTAAAAGTTCACCAGTCAGAAAGTTTGCTAGTATATTAAGTCTCACTTATTTGACATAGATTGTTTGCATGTTATCTGATAATAGCATGCAGCTAAACTTACAACCATTCATTACTCAGTGTCCAGATATTCAAACACAGCAGTGTGCTTCTGAACGCTGGAGAATACAGATGTCTGATTGCACACTGATGCAATCTCTCTCTTTCTCCACACATTACAACATTCAGTTCATTTCCTCTTTATTCGCTCTCTCAGTCAACAGGGGAAGTTTTAACATGAACGTAATTTCCCTCCTGTTTCATTTTAGTAAAAACGTCTCCCTCCAAAAAGAGTCGAGGGGGGGTCATGCCCGCCGTTAGGAAAGGAAACGCTACAGCGTCTTCACAACAACAGTCTCTTCCCGGAGCAGCAGCAACTCACACGAGCCTCGAACAAACCCAGCCAGCGGCCCAGGCGCTTCAGCCGGGCTCCGGCAGTGTGGACGCGTCCCTCAGCTCAGACACGCCGTCAGACGAGGGTACGAGACAGGAGAAGACATTGAGATAAACAGTGAAGCTGGTTGAGATTACAGCGGATGTGTTTGCCGGTGTCTTTCAGTCCAGATAAGAGTGTCTAGAAAAAGCTGTGAATGGAAATCATCTGTGTGTGTGTGTTGGCTGATGTTTGTCTTTTTTTGTGTAACATAATTTTTAGTAGGGTACTAAATATGCAAATCAGGTAAAGAATTAATACATTATTTGCTTGTTCTAAGGTTTGAAATCTCTGAAGTTAGTCCAAGTTGAAATTTTTTGGGGGAATTCATTGGAAGTATTGACCATTGTTTAAGTGTATAATGTCTGTGTTGTCTCTCTGCAGGTGTGCAGATGTCTCGCCCCGCTCTTCTGCCACATCAGATAACTGATGATGATTTCACCAGTAGTTCAGCCGATACGACCCTGTCAGCGACCTCTCCTGGGGGCTCCGGACCCTCCCCTAACACTCCAGCTCTCAGGTGTGTGATGCTCAGACATATTTACTGTACCTGCTGGACTAAAACCTTCATACGAAATCATAGCTTTGAAGCAAGTACAGTATTACTCCAGACACTGATGCAAGTTCCTGTTTCGTTTCAGCTGTAGCAGTACAGCTGTTCAGTCATCGGAGGAAAGTTTAAATGTGATTTCAGCCAGTGAGACGCTTCCTCAGATCAGCACATTGGAAGTAAGAAACGTTTCTTAAACATTCTCTGTGAATGTTGGGGTAACGGGGGGCGCCATGTTGTGATCGTGTGGCCCGCTTGATTTTAGTACCTGAAAATGTTTTGCTTATATGTGGTGCAGTTTGAGAGCTGTTACACTGAAGTTCTCCATTGTGAATCTCTGTCCTCCACAGCCACATACTTTAGAAAACATGTCAATTGTTTTTCTTTCACAGTGAAAGACGGCGGCTGGGAGACAAAATAAAATCCTCAAGGAGAAAGATTTTCTGGTTCAGGGACGTCTGAGGAAAGAAGAAAACATAAACATGAGATGAACTTAAGAATCTGGAATACATGAAACCACAGAGAGACCTAAAGATATTTCTCCCGTTTTAACAAGTTTTGCTGCTAAGAAACAGAACACAAAGACAGATGCCACCGGTACCTTAACAGAGTGAGAAACCTGTTCATACAGAAGCAATTCCATATTTACAGAAACAGAGCGTGATTGTGTTCCCAACAGAAGATGAGAACTTTAGATCATGTGACTGGTGGAGAACAAACTGCTCAGTTTCTCACTGAGAGCCGAGAACATTTTGGACCTAATTCAACCATCCAGCTCAGTGCAGTTTTTACCTTTTCTGTTGTCAAGGAGACCAATGTGAACTCCATATTATGGAATCACATGATGTTTACTTTGAGGGGAAAGATTTTTGCTGTTTGCTTTACAGACAATTGAAGAAAAATATCAGTTCTATCAAATTTATATCAGGCTGCCTGAACAATTGTGTAACTTGTTTTTTTTAATGAAAATCTTTTGGATTTAGTAAAGGATTGAAATGCAGTACTGTAATATTATGGGACGTCAGAATGAGTCTCATCTGCACGAATAATTTTGTGTGATGTGAACAGTCACGTTACTGTGCATGACGTCTGACAGTATATCTTACAGTATATAGAATCAACAACAATCTGCAGTGTGACTGTTTGTCATTTTTATTTCTTTCAGTTTACGCTGCCGTTTAAACCAAAACAAGAATTATTCCAGGTTTATTGTCATTCGCATGTAAATTTGACTATTTGAATATGGCTGGAAATCACTTTTATATAAGCAATATAAATGTCACATCACATCTGAAAGACCAATTTTAGTATTTATTTGGGGTTGTGGGACACGATTTTTAAGAAGATATTTTGTTTAGCATTGAGTTCATTTTGGTTTTTCAGGACGAAATGAGATGTCATGCTTGGCAGACTTAACTACTGTAAAATCATGTATCTTGTTTTTATGAGATTGAGTTATACGGACCATGTGAAACAGGACCTTATTTTAGCCACATTTTTGGGGAATTTGAACCAAAGCGCTAGTTTTACATAAGAAAACATGCATGCAGTTATTACAGTCAAACTAAATGTAGAGACATTTGTAAAGATACAATATATTTTACATATGGATGATTTTGCTGGATTTTTTTTATAAACATGGCCTATAACATTCCTGTACACAATCATATTTATTTGTTTGCATGTAATTTATTTATCTAAAATGGTTTTTATGCGACAGGGTGGGTCGGTACCGACACCTGGTGGTTGTATGAATCTGGTGTGAAAACAAAGATCAACAACTTAAGATCTGAGTCTTGTGCAATTGCTGTTTACTTTCGAGAATGCTGCCTTTATTTTATTATCTCTTTATTTTATAGTTTGTTTGAAATGATCCCACAGCCTTAATGTGTTTCTGGATGATGCGAGGCGTTTATTGGCACATTCTTGATATCTGCGATATTTCATGTTATATACGAATAACTGAAATAAAAAATGAAAACATATTCACTGGCGATGTGTGTTTGGTTACGATCAGGTTGGTTTAAAGCTGCTTTAGTTTAAAGCTGGTATAAATTTAAGCTAAATTAAACTAAAGCCAAGTTTTGCCAGGTTTTTACAGCATGACACAGGAGGGCGCAGTTATCACGTCCGCTAGAGACGCATCCGTCAGCCAATCAGCTTTGCCGTTACATAAATAATCCGCTTCATTGAACCAATCAGCGACGCTGTAGCTTCTGGGTAACGAATAGAGGATTTCCAAGATGGTGCTGGAAAGTACTATGGTCTGGTAAGAGACAAACAAACGAGACATTTTACATCTATTGGCGCTTTTATGTGGGACTTTATACAGTTTGTGCATTTGCAGACATTTGATTAATTTGTTGCTCCACGTGATTTAGCTCTTTGTTAAGATAAAGTGTGAAACATGGGACTGACCGGTCTGGGGTTGTAATGACATTTTCCTGAGTCATTATTCGGTGGGCAGATGTACACGCATCACAGACGCACAGGATCGCATTTGTAAACCCTACACAGTGTGCACTACTTAGTGAACTCGTTTCTCAGAGGCGAAATAAGGTGTTATAAGATGTTTTAGGTGCTGTCGTTAGATCTGTGTGTTTCAACTGCACGTTTGCCTAACAAATGCTGTCCAGATCTCACTTGGTTTGGGTTCACACACATTTAGCTAATGCATTGTATCGAGTGTGAAGTTGCATTACATTTTCTCGAGTAATGCATTTTCTCGAGTGATGCATTTTTCATGCATTTTCTGCTGTGGCTGTAATGCATGTGTAAATGCATCCAGCAGATCTTACACGGACCACCGACGTAAAACAGGGGGTTATTGTAAAAGTGGCACATGACGATTGTGTTTGTTTGTGTTGACAGTGTGGACAACAGCGAATACATGAGAAATGGAGATTTTCTGCCCACTAGATTACAGGCACAACAGGACGCCGTCAACATCGTCTGTCACTCAAAGACCCGCAGCAACCCAGAGAACAACGTGGGTCTCATTACAATGGCCAAGTAAGTGTGTGTTTATTCACAGCTGTAATCTGATGGACGGTGTGTGTAATGATGCATCTGTCGGTTCTGGGCAGTAATTGTGAGGTCCTCACCACTTTAACTCCGGACACCGGCCGCATACTTTCAAAACTTCATGCGGTTCAACCACAAGGCAAAATCTCGTTCTGCACTGGCATCCGGGTGGCACACGTACGTAAATGTTCATCAGAGACCCGTGTGGCGTAAGATGATGTATTCATTGGTTTGAGTTTGTGTGTGTTTGCATGTAGTTGGCCCTCAAGCACAGACAAGGCAAGAACCACAAAGTGAGAATTGTTGCTTTTGTGGGCAGCCCGGTGGAGGACAATGAAAAGGATGTAGGTTTTCCTCACAGATAATGCATTTGAGGTGATACATTTCAGGGTTGATGACTATTATTTCTCCCTGTACTTTTTATCACAGCTGGTGAAGTTGGCAAAGCGTTTGAAGAAAGAAAAGGTCAATGTGGATGTGATCAATTTTGGAGAAGAGGTAACAGATTTGTTGCTTTTCTGTTTGTTTTGGTTTTGATGAATTGTGTTGTAAATGATGTCATAAATGTGTTCAGGAGGCGAACACAGAGAAACTGACTGTGTTTGTGAACACTCTGAATGGAAAGGAGGGCACAGGTTCTCACCTGGTCACGGTTCCGCCCGGACCCAGCCTCGCCGATGCTCTGCTCTCCTCTCCCATCCTGGCTGGTGAGGGCGGGACCATGATGGGTCTGGGTGCGAGTGACTTTGAGTTCGGCGTGGACCCCAGTGCTGACCCAGAGCTGGCTCTGGTGAGGTTCAGTTTAAACCGTTTATACAGTCACAGCTGCTTGTCCAATCACAGTCTCGTGTTATTAAAAGTGTATTTTTTACAGGCTCTTCGTGTTTCTATGGAGGAACAGAGGCAGAGGCAGGAGGAGGAGTCTCGCAGGGCGGCCGCCCAATCAGCCGCTGAGGCGGGAATTTCCTCCACTGCTGATGGTCAGTATTTACAGCATGTGATGTTTGAAATAGATTAAGACTTGGTTGGATAAAAGCATCAAAAATCTGCATCTAAATCAGCTTGTTTAAAAATGACTTCTTTCAAAAAGTGACCATCAGACGTTTCTGTTCTTGGTTCTTTTACAATGGGGATCTTGAGTGTGTCGCTTGTTACCCCAGATTCAGAAGAAGCTCTCCTGAAGATGTCCGTGTCTCAGCCTGACAGTGGCATGGCGGCGCTGCCAGACTTCAGCAGCATGACTGAGGAAGAACAGATCGCTTACGCCATGCAGATGTCTCTGGCTGGAGGAGGTTTGTTTGCTTTTACCTTCCAGATCTGAAGTTTATTTCTCCAGGTGGTTTGACTCTGAGGCACAGATGCACTTTTAACTTTATCTTTTCTGCCAGAATTTGGTGAATCAATGGAGCCGGGAGCTTCAATGGATACATCTGAACCTAAGGTAGTTCAGACTCTTTTATTAACATTGTAGTAATAATGAACTAGCCAAAAGCTGGTTTGTGCATCTGTCTGAGATCTTTTCTTTTGAACTCCATCTACAGGAAGAGGATGATTATGATGTAATGCAAGACCCAGAATTTCTCCAAAGTGTTCTGGAGAACCTGCCTGGCGTCGACCCAAACAACGAGGCCATTCGCAACGCCATGGGTTCCCTGGCCTCTCAGAGCGGAAACAAACCAGAGGGCAGAAAAGACGACGACGAGAAGAAGAAATAAACACTGAGACTGATCGTGATTGATGTGCAAAGCAAAGTGAGCAAATCTCAAGTGACCTGCAGAAATTCTTCTAAAACACGCATCTGTTTTTGAACAGTTTGATGCATTCAGAATTGCTAAAATATTCACTACCAAATTTCTGCAATGTTGTGTGTTACCTCAAATATTCACACATGGCTTGCCAATGTTTTCCCCTCTTATGCTTCATGCATAACTGATTAAATATTTGATAAACCTGTGCAAAATGTTCTCTATACAGTTTGCTTTTTCTATTGCCATTAAAACATGGTCAAAACTATTCTGTATCTTTTTTTGTTAATTTTTGACATTGCTTATAGTGTTATAACACAGAATACAAAACATTGGTTCTGGTATGAAATTGCAAGCTGCAACAATGCAAAATTTTGATTTTAATGGGGAGAAAAACGTGACGGGTAGCAATTTTCTTTATTTGGGAAGAACTTTGATTACATTGAAAACAATTCAAAGCAAACATGTTTCAGGGATAGTTTGAAAAAACTACACGTTTTCATTTACAATAGTTATATTTGTCAGAACCAAATATTCATACATCAATGCTCAAGATAAACTATCTGCTAATAGAATTCTGTGTTGGAATGGGAGATTTTTACATGGGTAGGTTAGTAGGTTTATGTGACGCTATTTACAAGTCCTTAAAATGTATATACAGTGTATGAACCTGATCTATGTGTATCAACAAAGATAAAATCTCACAAGCAAACCTCTCGCTGAAGGCACATATGTGGAGCTCTAGATAAATGGGCAGAACACAGATGACTGGATGACTCCGGCAGTACAGCGTTGTGATTGTGAACATTTTTATAATAGTAAAACATTTAAAATGACGTAAACCTGAGGGTTTAAAGCGTCTGGCAGGAGTCAACAAAATGCTACTTTTTGTTACTAACATAAAGCATGACACTTTTAGCCAATATCTACACTAAGCATGCAAAAACAAAACTTCAGAATTGTGAAAAATGCTAGTGTAAAGAGGTTAGCGAATTCTTACAACATTATCTGGAATGAAACGAGCTACAGTAACGATTAGTGTACTTGTACGTATGTATCCCCCATGGCATGTAGTATGTAATGTTCATAAAGACCCAAAACGCTGGTTAGTTTTTCGGTACAATCTGCACATTCAAAACTCTCCTTTGACTCTTCATGAGTCGCCCCCACGTTAAAGCTGGTCTCCACAAACGAAGACCTTCTCTGATGCTTATAACTGTAGTTACATTTACTCTGGACATTATCATTTGTCGTGTCCTTTGTGTTCTCGTTTGACATCAGGTTGGTGGTTTCCTGACCTGACGTGGTCTGAGGTAGAGATTGAGAGGCTACAGGTGGCGCCTGTGTGGAACCTTCATTGCTATCTGATGAGTTGAATTCTGGAACATCTTGACTGGTTTCCTGAGAGTCTAAGGAGGTGACCTCAGGTTCATTAGAGTCCAAATCAACAAACTGACGTCTTGCTCTGGATAAACTCAGGGGCACGTAGAGGCTGTCAGGGTGGGAGTAACGATAAAGGCTCTTATCATTAGGTATTCCATCCAGTTTGAGGTTTGATAAATGATTTGTGCGAGCGAGGGCTGTGACAGGGCGTTTTTCAGTATGAGAACCTGACGGTTCTGAGGTAGGCTGAACTGCCGGACGGACTTTAGTCTTTGCGTTTTTGGAATGACACACCTGGTGAGCGTAGAGAAGATCTCCAGATGAAAAACAAGCTTTGCATCTTTTGCATTTGTGGGGGAAATCAAGCGGTTTCACTGGAATGTCAGGCAGTGGCAGTCCGTGAAAACTGCCATGTGTTTTCAAGTGTTGTTGTAAGGCTCTTGAGTTTGTGAATGACACACTGCAGAGGAGACAGGCATGAGAGGTAGAACCATTGTGCAGAAGACTGTGCCTGATTAGGTTCCTTAAAGTACTGAAGGTCTTAGAACAGACATCACATTTGAGACTTTGAGAAGATTGATGAGACTCAGACTGGTGAGCGTGTAAGCTTTCCTCCTGGGAGAAGGTTTGGGGACAGAGTGGACATGCATATGGTCTCTGCACAGCATGTTCCAACATATGCTCTTTATGAGAGCCAAGGTAGCGAAACTGCAAGCTGCACTGTGTGCAGGAGTAACATCTGCCTTTCAGACGATGACGTCGCTGATGCAACCATAGTTTAGTCCATCTTTCAAAGAACTGCCCACAATGAGAGCATGTGTATCTGAAACCAGGAGCATGTGACTGCATGTGTGTCTGCAACATCCTGTATCTCTCAAAGCGGCGCCCGCAACGCAAACACTGAAACTTCCAAAGGCTCTGAGAGATTTCAATGCATTCGAGAGCATCGTTTGAGGAACTACAGCTAATCTCAGAATGAGCAGGTGAGTGGACCACAGGGAGTTTGATGGGTGATGGGTTAGAATCATTTGCAGGAAGTTCTGAATAATCTGTGACTCTTGTTTCTGTAGGTTTCACCTCCAGACTCGTCCTCGTTTCTGAATTCAAGTTTGTACTTGGTAAACTCTGAGGAAGAAGATCTGAGGTATTGTCTGAAATACTACAGGAGTCAGGGAGAGTTTGGTTGAAACCCTGCATGATTTCAGAGACTGATGCTTCACAGGTTTCCTCCTCCCCGCTGGACTGACAGCACACCTTGCAATGAACGTGGATCTCAGAATCCTTCTCATAACACTGTCCACAAGAGAAACAAAGGTATGGAGATGATCTGGTGTGAGTTTGAAGGTGAAGAGTGTACTGGCACCATTTCTTAAAGAGCTGTTTGCATATTTGACACCTGAAGAAAACCGGCGTGTTCACCTGACCATCAACTCCTTGGCTCACGATGAAGCCCTCGATGTCACAGCTTTCTCCATCATTTCTCTTTGCAATGCAGGTTTTGGACGCCTGGTGTACACGGAGCGCAGACAGGGCACTGAAAGCATGACCACAGTGACTGCAGGAGAACGGGGTCTCACCTGTGTGGTCTTCAGAATGCTTTTTCAGTGCCTTCAGCTGGTCAAAACCTCTTCCACATACAGAACATGCATATGGCTTAACAGGCCAGTGCTTTCTTTCATGAACGGCAAGGGCTGAAGATTTCCGAAACGTCTTCCCACAGTCTTTACACTGCAAGGGCTTCTCTGCTTCATGCGCATGCATGTGAATCCTCAATTTGACGTGGTTTATAAAATATTTCTTACAGAACTTGCAGATATGACCCCTGTAATTGTTTTTTGAAGACACGTCTGCAGAAACGTCTCTCTTGTTTTTCTGAGGTTCAGTGTTCACCTCAGATTCCTGCAGGTGAACTTTAAAATGACACAGAAGATCTTCTTTCTGCAAGAACTTTTGGTTACAACAAGGACAAGGAAAAGCATTTTGCTGCTTGTGTATGTTTCGGTGGGCCTTTAGTTTAGACAGCTGAGCAAAGGTTTGACCACAAGACCTGCATTTGAAGGGCTTCTCACCTGTATGAATGCGTTGATGACTGACGTATGCTGTAATGTGGCGAAAGGAAACACCACAGAATTTGCATGTGAGAGGTTTCTTTGCCATTTCTCTTGACTTGGAACTTCTCTTAACAGAAGTCAGCTTGTTTGGTATTACAGCGTGGTCTTCACTATACTGTGTGAAACCATCCACCTTCTGTACTGCAGACAGTTGAAATGCATTCATTTTATAAACCATTTCTGTCTCAGATGAGTTATTGAGAAATTCATGTCCTGTTGTTTCCACACGGAGCTCTTTATCTTCTTCAAGGGCACATCTGAGCTCAGTTTGTGTTTTGCTTTTTGCACCCAGAAAAATGTGTTTTCTCTCCAGGTTACTGCTCTCACTACAGACTCCTGGACTGTCAACAGAGTGCAGAGAAACTTCAGAAGTGTTCTTTAATTTCTTCTTTACATCTTTCATTAAATTGAACTGTGTTCTAGAGGAACTGCACATGATCTCAGTTTTTGGCATTATCTCAACATCTGATGACTTCACCTTCTCAGTAGCGCTCTTCCTTGATGATAAAGTGAGTACATTATTTTGATCCTCAGTGGAGCTTGAGCATTCATCAGTTAAACTGTTCATGGTTCTGGAACTGTTATCTGGTGATGTCTCATTATTTGTGGTCTCTGTTTTTAACCCCTGAAGCTCATCATGTTTGGTTCCTAAATCAAAGCATGGCTCTTTTAATGCTCGTCTCTTCCGACCATGTTTTCCATGACTCATTTCTTCAATTGTTACATCTGCTGGCACAACTTGTATAATTTCATCATGAAGTTTTCGTTTCTTCCCTGTCCGTGTTTTCAACTCTACGTTCTGGAGCACTTTTGTGGACTCTTGAGGGAGGGAAGATATTTCAGAGTTGCCATGTGTAAGTTCTGATGTTCTACCAGATACTCTCAAAGATGATAACTTGAGGTTTCTCACTGGTTCTTTAAAATTATTCTGTAGTTCAGAGATGCTTGGTGACAAAGTACCATCATTCTCAGCATCAGGTTGTATTTGTTTGTAAACTTTAACATTTTTCTTTCTTCCTCTCATTTGAAGAGGCTGAACAACATTCTGTTCCACCTGATCTGCAGGATTTTCTGGGCTCTCTTGACATGGATGGAGATCTGAGATCTGGACAGCTGCTGTGTCACATTCTTCTAAATGAGCCACTGGTAACTTCTTTTTCTTTTGTCTTCTTCGTTTTGATGTATTTTTCTTAGCACTCATTGAAATGGCATGGACAGTGTTGAGGTCCTTACAGTCAACAGTGAGCATGGCACTGGACAGAGTCTCCTTAGGTCTTGTAGAACGTTCAGTGATGTCTGGAGTGACTGTGTTGTTGACCTGGGTTGATAAAGTTTCAACAACTGGACCTGAGATTATTTTTTGTATGCGGGATGATTTTCTTGAGATGCAGATATCTGACTTTACTGGTTCTTCTGGAATAACTGCTAAACTTTGAGTCTGGTGGTTGTGGTTGCACTGAACATCACTGGTAGTTTCAGAGGCTATATCTTTTTGTTCCTCTTCTTTAACTTTTTGAGCTAACAGACATGTCACTTTTCTTTTCTTTTTGGCAGTTTTTCTTTTCTTTTTCTTGGTAGTCCTGGGTTTTGTGATTTTAAGACCTTTAATTGTAGTTTCCTGTTTAACTGCAACATCAACCTCAGAAACATCTTTTCCAGGGAACTGTAATCCTTTTACAACCTGACCATCAGAACAGGTCAAGAAATCTTGTATGTCCGCATTGGTGACCATAACATCTGTCTTATTTGGTTCTTTTTTTATCTCATTTATCTCATCAGCCAGATCATGTGCTTCAAAGACGTGCTTGAACTTTCTTGATTTCCTTTTAGCAGTTTTCTGGTCAGAGATGTTTGCTCCTGAAATTCCAAGATTTTCAGAGACTGACTCCTTCAACATAGATGGTGTTTCTGACATTTTGTCTTTTTCTTGAGAGGTGCTGTTGTGTAATTTTTGCTCATCCAATTCTTTCTGTTTTAGCCAGTTTTTCTTTTTCTTCTTCTGTGAGCCTGGTGGACCTGCAACATCTTTAGTAGGGACAAAAATCTGGCTTTCTTCATAATGCTTTGCTGTTTTATTTACAACATCATTTTTAATGAGAGTATCTGTCAACTGTTCTTTTGTTAAAACAGAATTTTGTTCCTGAACAGCAGCTGAAGATGTCTGTTCTCTAAAATTGCTAATTGCTCTATTAACTTGTTTTTTGCGTCTAGAAGCCTTTTTAGTTGGTCTTTTTGTTTTTACTGTGTTTTGTTGGCTGGAAGCATCTGAATAACCAGTTTCAGTGGCTGACACAGAGGCAACTGAATGTCCAATGGCTGGAGAAATAAGTTCATTTTGAGCAGGTTCATTGTTCTCACTGGTTATGTTAGAAGAAACGTTTGCAGCAGATGTTTGAGATGTTCTGAATCTTCTTACGTTTGAATACAAAATGCTGGTATCAGTTTCTGCAAATACATTTGAAATTTCATGTTGGGCAATAGTTTGATCAAGTGCAGGTGTATCTAAGGCTTCAGATTTAATATCAGATATTTTCTTTCTCTTTGATTTTTTTGGTGTGGTGAGAACAGATGAAGTTGGAACACCATCTGCTAGCTTCAAAGAGGATGTAGAAGTCTGCATGTCCAACAGAGGATGGTTCTCCACTTCCTGTCTAACTGCCTCTTTTTTAGCTCTTTTTCCTTTTAAAGACTGTTTGCTAGGAGCTTCTATGATTGCATGAGGTAACGCAACATGGTCTTCAAGCAGAGAATCATGTTTTATCTCAAGTAATTTTTTGTCTTTGAATGGAGAAACAGTCTTTTTTCTTGACTTCTTTGGTCTGGAACCCCTTGAAAAATCTATTTTTGATGGTGAAACAGAATTTTCTTGTGACATAATGGACATTAAAGACGTTTCTCCATCCAAATTGCAATTTAGGTTTCTATCATTTGTTTTTCTTCTAGAGGTGCTGCTGGAACATCTTCTGGCCGTCACAGTCTTTTCTGGAGATAAATCAGATTTTGAGGGCACTGTAGTTATAACTTCCTGTTTTGAACAAGTTTCCTCAATGATGGATGTTTGTTTTTCCATAGATTTAATAGCAGTTTTTTTCTTTTTATTTGATGTGTTTTCTGTAGCTGAAATAGGTTCCACAAGGTTCAAGGTTTCAAAATTCTGGCTTACTTTCTTAGGATAAACTTTTTTGACAGCTGTTTTTTGTGTTTGCGTATTAGGTTCTGTTCCTGCTGTTGATTCAAAATCTTGCTTCAGAGTGTCTGTAGAAGTGTGTAGAAGAACAGATGCAGGGTCCTCACTTGCATTTTTTCTGGTTGCTCTTTTCACAGGTCTTTTTGTTTTCACAGGCCGTGCTGACTTGGTAGTTTTCATGTTTTCCTTAAATATTGATATTGGTGAGGGAATTTCCTCCGGTGGGAACTCTGCTTGGCAGCCTTTGAGTGTTTCATCTGCCTCACTGACATCTGCTCTTCTCTTTTGTTTCAGATTGGTTGGGTTATTCTGAGGGCTTAGAACGTTTGAGTCCATCACTGAGGTTGAAACAGAATCGGTCAGACTCACAGAGTCTAGATATGACTCTGTATCTAGAGGCTTGTCATTTTTGCCTCCAAAAGTCTTTATAGCTGGTTTTCTTGCCTTCTGCACACTGATGCCCTCTTGACTGGCCTCTACTGAACTGAGAACATCATCCTGCTGAGATGCATTCTGACAGACTTTGGATGCTTGGGTTGAAACATCTTTGCTTTTCCACTCGTTTATTGTCTGCAATGTTGTCTGTTTTCTGGATTTTTGTGTGCGCTTTTCTGGTTTGCACTCAGCAGTACTGGTGTGTGAATTACAGATGGTCACCTGGTTTACTGAACAACTCTGTTCTTCACAACTGGCAGCATTTGCCTCCAGCAAAGTGAGTTGAGAATGTGATGCATGGTCCTCTTTTAGGGACGAGAGGGTAGCTGAGATTTTTGCCTTTAAACATAACCTTGAAATCCTCTTGCGTTTCCTTTTATTAACAGTCTTTCTGATAGTATGTGATGGTTTATCTCCCACTTGTGTGACATTCCCAGCATCTGATGTGTCTTTCTCAGAAGCTTCAGAGCAGATGAGACCTGGTTGTTGATGGTTCTCTATCACATCTGAAACCACCTCATGATTTTTAATATGTGAACCCTTCAGTTGTGAAGAACTTTTGTGTGTGACAAAACCTCCCTCTGACATAACTGCTTCTTGTTTTACAGGTCCCTCTGAAAATTCAGGCCCATACAAAGAACAGTCACCCGTTTTAGTGGATTTTAGTATTTGTCCATTTAATTCCTCAAGCTCTGATTTTTTTCTTTTTCTTGGCTTCTTGTGTCTTTGCAGCACATTCTGTAGGTTATGCTGAACGGAGCAATCGCTGCCTGAGATGTGGTGAGACGGAGATGTCAGAACATTCTCAGAACCTGGATCATTATTGTGTGTATCATTATTAATAAACGTCTGTTCATTGTTTGAGTTTCGTGCCTTTATTCCAGAGGGAATAAGAACCGTACTTTCATTTGGAGATTTTTTCTCCTGGGTATGAATGTCACATACATCTTTACTACCACATGCAGACAAAGGGCTTGTGGTCAATTTCACAGTCCCATTTTTCAAATTGTTCTCTTGAGTACAAAGCTTATTTAATTGGTTGCTTTCACCATGAGAGTCTTTGTAATTATCATCAGAAAACATTTTAGTGAATACAACAGTGTGTTCTGTAACCGTCCCAGTGTCTGAAGATAAGTTCTCATTTGAAACAACTTCAGTGTTGACTTTTGTTTCCAACTTTATATTGCATTCAGTATTTTTAGTGTTGAGTCTCTCAGATTTAATGTGTTCAGAAAAATACCCTTTATTTTTAAACCCTTTTCTTGGAATCCAAAGTTCTGAGGTTTCAGATTCAGCCACAGCTGAGGAACCCACTGAGACTGGGTACAACACCTGGTTTCTCAGCCCACTCACAAAGTGTTTTTTAAGTGTTGTGTCTGAGACGTGCAATTTATTTTGGTTTCCCATCTCCTCTGGATCATTATAGTTTGAGGGATAATTCTGAGAACAAACAGTTTCTCCATCCAGAACCTGCAGACCACCTTTTTGGAGATCAAGATTATAAAGACCACACACAGCAGAACTGTCAGAAAAACTTTCATTATTCACTTTACTCATATTTGTGCAGCTCTCCAGAGTTTTTTTAGAGCCGCCAACTTTGCATAACTCAGGCCTTTGCGTTGTTTTCAGGAGGGCGTGTTCAACAGACGGCTTGACCAATGAGATATCATCACATTTCATGAAATTATCCAATAAACGAGGAGTGTTTGAACTATAAAATCCTTGTAAGGAAACTGGCTCAGGTCTTCTGATAACAGTCACTCCTGGTTCTTCTCTGCTTGGAGATGATCCTTCAGCAAACATGTTTGACTTCTGGTTTATTCCCTGCAACATTTTAAAAAGGTGATAATTAATAATTTGTTCACTGATTGTATGAGACAAATTCTTTAACTTTCAAAGGCTTCTTGATTTAGAACCTACCATGTCTTGAACATTCTGTTGTCTGCAGACACCATCGGACAACATGGCCACAAATGAATCATGTTCCACTCTAAGTTCTTGTCCATCCTGTTTCTGGTTTGGTTTGGAGGTCGTAATCTCAGCGTGAGGTTGTTTATAAACAGGGTTCAGTTCCACCAGAGGGCTGCAGACGTCCACAGATAAAGTCTGTTCCATTCCCATTCCATTACTCATCTCTAGAGCGTGTTTGATGACGGACGTCCAGTTAGAGGAGTTTCCATGGTCTATTTCCTGGTCCTGTGAAAAGACACATGTTGTCGACTAATGAAAAGTTAGACTAACTAAGGAAAAGAGACGTTAGCTTGTAACCCTAACGCTCACGTACCTTTCTCTGAGGCGCATATTGAGCACACTTGGAAGGGAGCGTATCTGCGACCGATGCGTCGTCTAGAGCCGTCCGTCTCACCACCGTGTTTTCCATGTAACTCACTCCAGCTCCACTTTTGATGGGACAATGAAGGTCAGGAGAATAGGAGTATTTAATAGCGTTTGATGACATTGCTGAAGATGTTCCGTGGTAATCGGGTAACAGTGCCTTAAACGCTCCACTCATACATGATGAGAGTGAAGGCATGGGCTCTCCAATCATTTCATGCTCCTACAAATAAAGGAGGAAAAGATATTTCAGTTTACAGATGAAGAACTAGACCTGCTAATATAACTCCATAGTTCAGTTGTTCATAATATGTAGAGATATAATTAACAGAACCCACCTCCTGACATTCCACCGATGTATAAGGAACCCTGCTGCTGTGACTCCCATGAATATTCCAAGGTGGTATCTTACCATCCATGGTTCCCAAATAGATGGTAAAAATTCCAAGTCAAAGTTCACAACACTTGTGCCTGTGTGGAAAAAGACATTTCTTTATGGCAACGGTTTGGCGATACATGAAAAACCCATTCAAGTTTGAGGACAATTGAACATAATCAATACATTAAAGACTAAAACTGTTTTTATCACCATTTGTGTGATGGTCACTGGTGATGTCTGCTGACATTTTTATTCTAACACAAATATCTCTCCACAGAAACATGCAACAGTTCAAGAGGTTCATAAAGAAAACAAGAGAAACATTTGAATAATGGTATAAATTTACCAAAATGATCTAAATAAAACAAGCCAGGATACAGAGTGACACTTGTCATAATCAGTCCTATAAACATTAAAGTTTAGATGGACTTATATAACAAACACAAATACAGTTTGTCATACCCACAGCACTGCTGCTATGAGAGGCTGAGATTTGCACAGATAGCAGAAAATCTTTAGGAAAAGTAATTACACTTTTGATGCATTAAACATATTTAACTCAACTTTCTGTAACCAACTTGTTTACAAAGATGGTACCTAGTTTTGGTTGGATAGTAAACAGATACTTAAACAGAAATGCATGCCCCACCAAAACATGTACATTACAGTGCTACAATTGTCATTTTGTCAATTCATTACAGCAGTGATTGTAATAATGCATTTAAATCACGTGCAAACACACACAAAATCGGAGTCACTCCGCTGTCAGCACCGATACACGAGCAGCTTTTGTTACCGAAGTGTTTTTGTTGTCGGGGTCGCGCCGGAAGCTTTGCTAACCACATGCTAAGTCACCCCGAAACCTCCTTATATTTACACCATTACCGTCGCCAGCGCCGCACAAACAGACAGCATGCAAACCCCCCTCGGTCAGATACAAATAAACACAATAAATCGCTCCGTGCGTGTCACTGAGGAAAGAAAACCCGCACGTATTTCCCGCAAGCGACGCACGGGGAGCGCGCACGGCTCGTGCACTTACCTACAGCCTCGCGCGCGCTCGTCGATTCATCGGGCACGAGTCTTTGCTCTCATCGCGACGTTATGAAGCAAATATCAGGGTCGTGAATCGTTTGTCGTGTTAAATGCATCGGCTCGTGCTCCTCGTGGTGGTCTGTTGTGGGGGTCCTGAAATGCACCCAAACACAACATCCGGTACAGACCGGAAGCGCGAGACCCGTTCACAGCTCGTGCACTTAGTGCTTATTATTGGTTGCAAAAAAATGCGAAATCGATAAATATAATGTTATCATAATCTAATCATAATAAACGTCTTAACACGATCAGATTTGTGGTTGTCAACGTGTATCTGAGGACATGTGAAAGTTTTGGCCCTTACAAGTACAAACTAATAAAAACATCATTTACCTGAAATGATCTGTGTGTTTTTTGTTTGTTTTGTGATTAATCACTATAAATGTGTCATATCAGACATGCCTACAATGTTATATAGATTATAAGGACTATATGTACACCGCATACATAACTAGACATTGATATGTCTTTGTAAAGGCATTATATAAAGTATTAAGTATTTTATAATGTTGTTGTTATATTGGTTTTATAATAAGTTACTCATGATTATTGGCACATATTGTTTTATGTTACACATCCCTTATCTGTCCATGCGTATGGATGTAAACTGAGGTATCACTTGGAGACATTTTAACATTAATCTACTTGTGTATTTTTGACACAACACCTTTATGTCTTTCCACAAAGAAAAACAGGAAAGTTACTCTGTTTTGTTTGCTAAGCCACTTTATTTTCATGCGTTTATTTGCTTCCAGACGGTGTGCAGTTGCTCCTGGGCCTGTGAGACATACGGCTGAAGGTATTTCTGGAGCTCCTCTGCTTTCTCCTGAAGGGTGCTGCGCAGGTTCTCCGTGGTCTTCTCAAGCTTCTCTCTCAGCTGCTGGATTTGGGATTCCAGCTTGTCGGTAATATCTTCTCCCTGACCCTTCAGCAGATCCCCCAGAGCTGAGAACTTTTCTTCTGCCCGCTGAATCATGTCACTGAGGTACGGCTCCAGACGATCTCTCACGCCCTCCACGCTCTGAGCGGCACGAGAACGAACTTCCTCAAAGTATGTTGCCATTTTCCTTCAGATCAGAGGAGAGACAGTCAAAGAAAATATTCAGAACTGAGATTTATGTGCTCTAACAATAGTGCAGAATAAAATAATAGTGCATCGTTTTATCACCTCTGTTTATATAGTTAACATCTAAACATTCAGAACTCCAGACATACTATCTTAAACTAAATATAAAACTACATTAGTTTATAATTAGATATTTTAAGTTATTGTTATTGCATATAAGTTTAGTTATTGCACTTTGACATCAGTATATATAGATAGCTCAGCAAAATGCAACGTGTTTTAAACAAATACTGTCACAAACTGGTTACTTTATGAGACTTACTTGTTGATCTCCTGGGCGTCTTTGCTCAGACGTTTCTTCAGTTTCCTCATATAGGTGTTGACCCTGTTCTTCACCTCATCTGCGTTCTGCTCCACCATCGTCTGGAGCTCCTGGCTGTATTCTGTCACACGTTCTTTGGCGTCTTCCATGTGTGCGCGAAGCTTATTGACCAGCAGCTGAAGATCCTCTTGCACTTTTTTGGCAGTCTCCTCTGCGTAGGGGCTCAACTTGTTCTGCGCATCATCGCTGTACATTTGCAGTTCCCTCATGGTGTCAGCGATCAGTGTGCTGCAAACAACTCAGGATTAATTCAGAGTAATAACTGATGTCAGATGTTTGTGCAAAACAGGTAAAGAAAACAAACACTGATGCCATTTTTACTAACTCTAATTCTCTGCCCAGCTGGGTTTCCTTGATGCTGTCCCTCATGTCTTCAGCTTTAGTGGTCAGATCAGACACGTGGGTCCAGAACTTCTCCATGGCCTCCTCCCAGCGGCTTTTGGGTTCATCCTGAAACAGGAAGTTCCCATGGCAGCCTGCAACATTAAACACAAATATTTAAAGTGCATGTAACATTTGTAAATGTGCCATGAAGTGTTTTGCAACATCCTGTTTTTAGTGGAAAAAGGTTCTTCAGAAAGAACCTTCAGGTAAGAAAGATTCTTTAAGGAACCATTGACTGGATATTCTTTGGAGAACCATGAATGGTGTGAAGAACTCTTACTCTTGTTGTTTGTTTGCATATGGTAAATAAATAGTTTTGACATTCATATTAAGTCTTACCTGAAATTACAGAGAGAGCTAGAATAACAGCCACAAACTTCATGTCTGTTTGTAGACAGCACACCTGCATAATACCCAGACAGGAGATTGTACAAGAACTTTGAGAATGTAGAAAATCCAAAGCAGAAACAGAGAAGATAAAAGCTTACCAGACAGATTCACCAGTATTCTGTACAGGAGTGATGCATATGTGCTGGTTTATATACAGCTCACGTCAAACGCTGTTAATGGTCATAATGATGATTATGATTAAGAGATGAACTGTGTCCAAAGTTCTTGTCTTCAGATGCTTTGCTGTTTTTTTATTGCGGTTCTCTGTTCCACATTGCATAACTCCAAAAGGACAAGATTTATTTAAACGATTCGTTCTTTGAGAAATGGTTTGTTGTAAATAAATGTGGCTCATTGGTTTAAAAGTGTTGTAGCTAATACAGAAAGCGAAAGAGCAGAGAACAAATATTTCTATCATGACATTTTTAATAAACTGATTTCAGGAAATGACTGAAATATCACAGAAAAGAGTGAGAGAGAAATGTTATGGTCCCAGCCATGATTCATTTCATTGGTTTGATTTCAGATGAATTAACAGTAAATGTTAATACTTCATTATTATGCAACAACACTAAAATGGCACCTTGTCTTGCTCAGGGTCAAAGACGCCACAGATACGATTCACGGATCAAAACTTATCATTTGATATTTTATCACTGTACACTGATGCCTGTTCACCTCATTAGTAATCAAATGTTTTACTTTAAACTGGGTCTTAAATGTTACGTTTAACCCACATACAACATATGCAATCTTTTTACAACCACATACAACATATGCAATCTCCATCCATGTTTTTTATTAAATGAGTATGAACTGAATATTATCGCTGAATGTTTAGAAAACGCTCTTGTACAGTAAAGAAACACAGGATAATATATCATGTCAGTAAATCGTTCGTGACACAAGAGAGACTGAAGTCTGTTATCTGTAGCGGTTCACACGTAAACGTACACGTCGTACGCGACAACCAGAATGAAGCATTCTG
>JBAJNP010003371.1:0-40097 GCA_036877545.1 Yasuhikotakia modesta
ATATCATATACAGTCATATATTATATACAGTCATATAAATATCATGTGTGCCAAATGAATAAATGTGCAGCAACTGATACAACTGATGCAACTGATGCTGTGGCGTATATTTACAAATACTTGTTTCTGGAGTTTTAGCTTTATGTAACATTATTGATTTTAATGTGTTGTAAACAGCTTGTGAATTTCTGCCGGTTTAAGATGGTCTTTCACAGCAGGGCTGCCTTTATGAGAGGCACAAAGTCCTTACGCATAAATAGATATAAATAGGTTTTTGACTAACGCTTACACTGCAATTTAAATGCTTAGGAGCAGTTAGAAAAGCAAATGTAAAGACAACAGCAGTCAGGCTACATTGCCAAGCCATTGTCATATTACTGGCAATATAACTGCTGTCCCAATAACTGAAGCATCAGTTCCACCAATGACAGCCAACCCTCATATCCTTCAGTTTGTGACCGCTCTGCAGTCTGAACCGAGGACAAGCCTCAGGTCCTGAATTTACTTCCTCTGCCGTGCCAAAATGGTACACAAGTGTCCTTGCTTGAATCTGTACTGACAACTTCAATTGGTCTCTTAAGCTAAGCAAAAGACCCAGAGTGTTTTATGTCTGTTATCATTAGCGCTCTACCTAAAACGTCAGCTGCCTGAATGAATACAGACCATTGTGTAACTCCTGAACACTAGCAGCACCAAAGGGAATTGAAGTCTGTTTGTTTGTGAGGCACAACCGGGGGCAACATAACAATGTTCTCTGAGATGGGAACACTACACTGTGGATAATAAAGAGTTTAATATTATGTTTAGGGAAAATTACAATAAGCTTAGCTTAGCTTTGTTCCTGTGTAGCTCAGTTGGTAGAGCATTGCGTTAGCAGCGCAAAGGTTGTGGGTTCGATTTCCAGGGAGCACATGTACTGATAAAAATGTATAACTTGAATGTACTGTAAGTTGCATCTGCCAAATGCATAAATGTAAATGTATTGTTCTGTTGCCTTAATAATGCTAATATATAAACAGTATTTGACAATTAAATATAATTATTTGTTTTTTAAACTATGTAATATACAGACGATTAAAACTCTGAAAATATTGAAAATATTGATTTAAACAGAAATTGCTTATAGAGACCTCAGAGTGATGTGAGAGATAGATGCACAGAAATGGTTAAAACATAGACTTTCTAGTTTTTTACTAATGGCTTTTTGTATTGTAATAAAAAGGTCACTAAGAATAGTGCATTTAATATGAAATATTGCAGAGAAATATGCATATGCAATAATACAAATTTGTATATACCACAGAAAACTGATATGACTAGGCCTATGTGAAACAACATGTTAACCAAAACTCAGGAATGTTAGCATAGTAGGTTACATGATTAGCATGCTAACCATAACTTTACATAACTGGAGTTTTTAACATAGATTTACGATGTCCTTTTCTGATAAAACAAACAGCTTAACCAACAAAATCAAATATATCAGTGTCTACAACAGAATTTCTTGCACTAGGTTAACAACTCTGGGGTGTGAAGTAAAAGACCTGTACAGATTTATAGTGCAGTGACAGATAGCTTTAACTTTCCCAAAGCTCTATAGCTCACAACAAGAAATAGCTGGATATGATTTCTGGCCCAAGTCACTTACACCAATATACTGTAATGGACCGAAAAGACTTTAAACACTTCGCTAACAGCCTTCTGTCACTCAGAAGAGGCTCTGGGCGCCTGGAACTAAAACAGAACAGGGAAACATGTAGAGCATAAAACCAGTTTCTGCCGCCTTTCTGTTAATGAGCTGGAATCTGAGTCGTATTAACAAACAGAGAAACTGACTGAATTGTGATTCGAACAAATTCGACAGTTGTAACCTTATGAAAATGAATCCGTAACTTTTTTTTGTTGTTGTACCAATTATCATTTGTACCAATTTATCATTTCAACCAAGCTATGGTTGAAACCAGGGTTAATTTGTGGTTACCTACATGTTTTTTAAGGTTAAAACATGGTTAGTTTAAAGTTTATTTATCTAAACTTTAAAATACGTCTCAACATGTTCATCGGATCTCTAACCACAGTATTATGTTTTTTTATTATGTGTATAAAAATATGAAACTATTTATATTATAAAAATATGAAACTATTGAGTACTCCAATCATAAACTAAGTTAAATGTGTCTTAAACTGAAAGCTACAGCAGTTATATGAATTTTTCAGTCTGTTATGAAACTCTATGAAGTTTAGAGTGAGTGGCATAAACGTCTCTTTCAATCCTCTGGTTTTTCTTAGCCTGTTTGCTCACGTTTTGCTTACACCCTGCCCCTTTTTGCTCATGCCCTGCCCCTTCGACACAGATTGATCTGTGCTATATATACAGTCTGCACTTGTTTCTATAGTCTTAACAACATTAAGGGAAGCACATGAGGTTGTGTGTTTCATATTGAGTTGTTTTTGAGCTACACCTACTTTTGTTTTTCCCTTTATTGGAAGATTTTGGTTTCCAAACAAAGGGACACCAAGCATTTAAAAACTCGCCTATAGCTGAAAACAATTAACGGTGAGATTTTTAAATAAACACCAGTTGTAACATTTTAACATTTTCGTGCGTAACTCACAGACAGCTATAAACTTACCTGCCTCCTTTTATTGTGCAGTTACAGCAGCTGTACCCTTAATAGACTTACAATGAAAATGACTTGATCATAATTTCAAATTTAATACAGAAATAACTGCCCACATTAAATTAAATCAACCGCATACACCAGAAAAGACTTTTTTTTAAAGTTTTTTTATAAAGTTCACAAATCATTTTTGGACTAATATGTGTTTAAAGGAAAAGTCTAAGTTGTACGAACATTATGCTTATTTGAATATGTGTCTTTGATTCACATCTGGCACACGCTTACGACTTACAGTGCATTCCAGGTGTACATTCCAGTACTTGTGTTCCCTGGGATCGAACCCGCAACCTTTGCTAACGCAACGTTCCACCAACTGAGCTACAGGAACGCCTTTAATTTAAATTATGTTAATTTAAATGAGTTAATTTATTTATATGAGTTCATTTATATGTTAATATAATGATTTAAATTCATTACATGTTAAACGCATTGTAAACACAACTTGCTGTGGTAAAAGTGTAAAAAATATGAAGTGTTGACTGCTGAGGGCCGGAACTTTCCATGCAGAGATGTTGTGACTTTCCAAAACCATTGTAACATGGCTTTAGAAACCAGGAGACTGTATGATTAAACAGTTTCCTATTGTTAGCCTGTTGCTGGTGTAGGTCAGATGTTTATCTAGGGCACATCTGGTTCACCCAAGAGTACAGTGAAGTGTTCGGTTTGGGGAATTGGAACCAGAGCAGTGTCCATGAAACCGAGATTATTTGTTAAGGAAATTCTGAAATGCACACTTTAAAAAAATGCAATTGAATTCTGTCCAGCACGCTGCCATTTTGAGTCACATTCTGTGTTAAAACAACACAGATGTCTAGTTAACATGTTAGCAATTAGGGAAGAAACTAGACAAAAAATAACATAATTTATCACCTCTGACTGTTACATTAATCTTGTCATTTCCTACCAAACCCGAGGCCCGTTTTTAAACAGGCCTATTTTTAAACGTAACCAATGAACACAAAAACACTTCCTATAAACAGCCTAAATCAACTGCAACGTACAGACAATCCCAGAATGCTTTGCAGCGAAATCACATTTTATAACATTAAAGCTTTTCACTGTTTGCTAAATATATTAATGCTGTTTTTGTCAGTGCTGTTAATTTTTTGTTACTTTCCTTTGCTAATGTTGCCTGATTAACACTTCAGTCTTTAGGGCTGTGAGGAAAATCTGTCTGGCTAAATAAAGTGGTTCAATAATGCGTTCAAAAGCACATGAAGTCTTCTGAGGCATCGGTCAAAATCAGAGCGTGTGGATTTATGGCCCTGCTGCCCGCGAACCATCAATCAAACTCTGAGGCTTTCAGCTGCACTGATGGGATAAAACATGTCTTATCACTTTAAAGTAGCTTTTTGTCACATCGAGATAAATCATCTATTAAGTTATTTAATAATACTGACTCAGAAAGGATAGCCCACAGACACCATGTATGGCCCCATAAGATGTTTGCTGAGGTGACTGAATTTGTAGAGTAATGCAGTAATTGTCAGTCAACCAATGTGTTAAAATTAAGGTAAACATTGATGTTTATGCCTCTTGCATTTTACATTTACATTTATTTTACATTTATTCATTTAACAGACGCTTTCATCCAAAGCAACTTACAGTGAATTCAACGCATACATTTTTATCATCACTTGTGTTCCCTTGGTTCAAACCCACAACCTTTACATAGTTGTAAACCATGCTACATAGTTCCTGTGTAGAACTCTTATTAAAGCTTTACTTTAATAAGAGTTCACATAGCATAACTTTAAAAATTCACATAGCTTTGGAACCTAAGAGTGAGAAAATGCTAAAAAAATTAGGTGAATTATCCCTTTCAGACAACTGGACAGTGTCTTTTGTGAGAGGACGTTCTGAGACAGCCAGACAGAGGAAATTACTCAAGCTTCAAACAGATTCCAGGTGTTGAAAGTTCAATGTCTCTTCCGGACTACATTAATTCAGTCACCACACACACACACATAATGCACACAACGCATGCACACACACACACACACACACACACGAATCCCACCACTTAACTCTGGAGATTACATGAGCATCCCGGCGGAATATAAAATGACTGTCAGGCTGGGGGTTAAACACAACCTAATAGATCAATAGTGCTGTACAACAGCTCAGAGTTTTATTTGGAGAGCGGTTATAGAAGAATTCATCCCTTGAGCTCTTGCGCTAATTTCTTCCTGGTCGTTAATTAGCAACCCAGTTCCGTCATGGAAACGCCGCTAAGACAGGTAATAGGTATCCAAGCGCCCGAATCCTCTAATGGACTGAAGTGAAGGCCGTTGGGTCAACTAATTCTGAGGAAGTGTGTCTGAATGGACAGGTAACAACAGGAAGAAGGGATTTATAATGGTGCACTTTAATAAAGATGAGGTGACCTGACCTCAGAATGTAAAGATTTAAAACCTTCCTCGTAATAAGGTCACGAGGGGACGTAGGCGTGAAAATTAGGGTTGCCAGTTGCGGATGTATTCATCCGTGTGATATTAATAAATTGCATAAATGTTCTAAAAATGAAAATATGTTTATGTAACGTGTTAAAACTCTCAATAAAAAGATTGAAACATTAAAAAAAGAATGAATAAATTGTAAAAATGTGTTCTGAAGCCACACAGTAGCTTAATTCATTTTCACACTGATTTAAAATGTCAAAATCTGATTGCCAACCTACAAGCTGCTAAAAAGAGCCCATTATAATTAAAGTGTCTTTACAGTAATGACCTTTGCTTGACTTCTGCACTGTTCCTCTATCAGAAACTGAGATAAGGCAGTCTCTGGTTTAGTGTCTGAGGTCTGGGTTTGGAGTCAAAGCTGAGGAGACATTAAGTGAGAGAACATACCATCTATCTTAAACTACAAGACAAAGTCTCATAAAAAACCTCAGTTTTTCTGAAGTCTCTGCAGCAAACAGTGACGCATATCTTAACGTCAAAGACAGGAAACCAAAAGATCGTTTTGATCATTTGAAAGTTAACACATCAGGCTAAAGCGAAACCAGGTCCTAGGGCCACTGAGAGAATTTGACTTCAGAAATAATTCAGGCCCCAAAATAAAAGAAAATTTGGGGAGGAAGAGCTCAAATGTAGTCAGAGATTTGCACACCAAGTGAACTTCCTTCTGGTCGCACGTAACGCATCTTCTGGGAAATGAAATATTACCCCGGGCAGAAAAACACAGTTTTAAACGAAAGCAAAGGCCTTAACGTTTGATGCAGCCTGACAATAACAAAGGCCTGGTTCATAAACTGTGTTCTGTTTGTTTAATTCATTGGTGTCATCAGAGGAAGTTGAAAGGTTGAAACTACAAGAGGTGAAATCTTAGAGGAAGCAAAGTTTCCTGCAAGCATCAAAACGAGAGAAAAATCTCACCTCCCATGGAAAACCAGCAGGAAAGAGAGTCTTCCTGATTCAAATCAAGGAATAACAAGGAATAATATTTTGATATAAAACGTGTTATTCAGGAAATAGATTACAGACAGACTTTGGTTTGTCCTGCTGGGCCGTAAATGCAGGGAATTCAATATATCAGAGTTTAAGAACCGCTTAATGTTCTGGGTGAGACACAAACCCACAAAGACGTGTGATAACTGCAGGCTGCTAAACAAACTGAAGAGCTGAGTGCTGACCTCTCACACACACACACACACACGGTCACATGCTGTCCTAGCCTTTGAGGGAACGTTGGCAAAATGAATTTTTGGCAACTCTGACTTATTTTTAAGGATATGGAATAACTTATGGAATATCACTGCAAAAATTGTGTGTGTGTGTGTGTGTGTCAATATCACATCAATTCTGTGATAGCTGATTTTTGTCCTGTGCTCAATTTGTACATGGAAGAAAGACAAGAATATTTAATTTTATAACACTTTAAATCTTATTTTCATATCTCATAGGTATGTTTCCAAATGGAACATAAACCTTCTTGAAGTTAACAAATGCACTGTGCTGTTTAAACACTAGAGAATGCATTCAGTTCTTTTCCTGTGAGAACTACATTAACTCGGTTTGTATATTGTATTAGCTTTTGGTCTGTTCAGTCTTTTAAATGTATGCCTACCCTAGTGAAACTGTTCTTGACCAAATATGCCTAAAAAATATGTTGGACAACATCAGCAACTGTTAATTCAATCCAATCCTCATTATTATTTTTACCTTATGTAATTTTCAAATGATTGACACAGGTATACATTTCAGTGAAATATAAATACAAAGATGTTTCAGAGGTATTTTGTTACAACCAAAACCTTTGGCTCAGCTAAAAGTTATTCGTATAATACATTATATGCCCTTAAAATGTTCCCCAAGCACTCAAATGCTACATCTAAAGGCTGTTAGGTAATAGAAGGTGACATGAAAGGTTGGAGTGCACTGTTAGGCTTTTTCTTATGTTCAGTCAGGCATGGATTGAATTTGATGAAGTCCTGGGTTTGCCTGAGAAGCAAGGCATCATGGGTAAATTTGTAATAGGGCTCAAATCAAGTGTGGCAGCTCATTTTTCCTGCTTTCATTTAACGCTGCTCATTAATTAAGGCTTTATTTATTCAGCCGGGAACGTTTATGATTACAAAGGCAAAAAGGAAAGTTTCTATACAGTAATGTTGTAAATACAGAACCTCTATCCGGCTAGTAATGTATTAGCTTAAAGCTAAAGATGAATTTTTGGCAGGTGGGTCGGAGGTCTAGGGAATGTTTTTAGGGACAATAAGATACAGGTCTATGTTGAACAGTCTTGTTTGCCATAATGTAAAAARATAACAAACAAATTAAAAGAAAATGTACAACATATATTGTAAGATTTAACTTGAATGTATTAAAACTACATTGTGTGTTGTTGTGTAAGAAAATCGTCATGCTTTACAAATGTTTTCACACTACAGCCTTTTGTGAGTTGTGTCAGTTTTGTGTGAATGGTGTTTACATAACCCCCCCAATCTGCATACAGGTGGTCTTAAAAATATACAATTCATAAGAACCAGCTAATGTCAGTGTTAGCTGGGGAAAAAGAAAAGTTTTTTTTTAAACAATAAATACTATAAGAACAGTTTTGATTTCCTGTTGACTTAAATAGCAGCAAAACGGCCAAAATAAGAAAATGTTTTTGTCATAATGACTGAAAAGATCTGGCCTATATTTTATACTGTCAATAAATGCAGCAAAGTCTGTCATAAATAATGTTGTTTGTCGGGACAAAAACGCTCCCAAACAAAGGCTGTAGTTTCATTGAGGGGGATAAAAACCCACTTTGAGAAAAGGCATGAAGTCAGATGTGCTTTGATTGACTTTTGCTATGGGAGTTTGCTCATTTAGATACACCTGGTATCAATTTGTAGCACATATTATTGTCTTTGTGTAATGCAGTATTACAGTGAGAGAGTGAGAGCGAGCGAGCGAGAGAGAGAGAGAGAGAGAGTCTATCTACACAGGTGTCCACGACATCCAGCATCAGCAAAACTCTCAATTTGAACTGTTTTTACTGTACATAAAAAACTGATATATAATAAGTATAATAAGTTTATAATAACAAAATATAATACGTTTAATTTCATTTACACTTTATTTCTATTTAAGACAATCAGATAACTATAAGTAACTTTACAAACAACGTTAACTAACTCTCAGCAGCATCTTCAAGTAGCAGTTGAAGTGTTACCATAGTTGCTAATACCGACATGTTAATATTCAGTATAACAGCACTTATACTCATGTGCTATTGCTTGTTTATTTCCTCCATCAGTCTATGTATCAGTTTATCTTGTGTATGTCAGGAATGTGTTTATCTGATAGCAGTTTCCTGAGCCCAGTCTCTCCTCAAGTAAACAATTACTGTATCAACCGAACCGGACTGGACTTCACTGTCTGCAGAGCAAGATTATCAGTCCAGCACAGTTAGATGGGGAATCTTGGCTCACAGCTAATATGATGTTTTCTTTGTTCAACTTTAAAGTCTCACATTGTAACTGAAGCGCCAATGAAAACAAAAACAACAGTGTCTTTCCAGTGGGCCGGATTACACCTGGTACATGTTAACTTTAGGATTAAGATATCTGTATTTTTAATCAGGTAAACTGAACGTTTTGCTTTTATGATACTGAAATTTGAGATTTGGTTTGGTGCTGAGGAGAAATCTGGTCATGAAATAACATTAGAGGGAATAAGTTGCAAAGACACAAAAACGTTTCTGTTGTAGCAATAATATACTGTCTAATAATTTCTCACAACTCCTTTTTGAAAAATCTGTCATTTCTTTTACACACACACTTGACTTGTAAATTACCAGGAAATTAATATTAAAATAATGTGTGAACAGAATGTTACTAAACCTGGTTAATGTGCCATTTATTTTACAGTCTGGAAACTCCAGACCCCATGCAAACAAACAAACATTCACAATCTAAACTTCTGTGAGTTTACACAGCTATTTTTAATACCATTAAAAATCTCAAAAACTTCAAACCACTGTCAGGAAATGTACAGAGCAAACGTCCTGTTCTGTAATGGGCGTTTTTAGCCCATTATAAAACATCTCATGCACTTCAGCTGAGGTAAAAGGTGAACTTCAAGTGTAACTAAAACGGAGGCTTAAAAAGAGACATTTATCACTTTCAGTAACAATTCTGAGGTAAAAATACTATTGTTATTATTCCGCACAAAAATAACTGGAGTTGAGTGTTTTGCTAAAGGGTCTAAGTGGGATTATATACAGTACCATGTCAGGTTCAAACCTTCAACCTTCTAGTCTGAAGGCCAGTTTGTTGAGTACCGCACCACAGCACCCCATTCTGCCTATATCAACCCCCTGTCATTGTACCTCCCTTGACCGTAAAGAACACAGAAACGAAAGAAATACAAATGAAAAGAGGGAAAACAAATAAAGTGTATTTTTTCAACATCTGCTCACTAGACCTTAAAATTGCAGCTTTATTTGACTAGAGGTTCTCACTGGAGGTTCATTCTAAACTAACCCTAACCTTGTGCTAAACTACACTATGGCGTGCGACTCGTATGTCCTACAGTCGTGTGGCTTTTGCTAAGCAGAGATGTGATATTACTTTTACAAAGAGATTTGATTTTGGCACATATAAAGGGGTAAAAAACCTCATATGCTTTACATTGAACATTAACAAGCTAGCCATAGAAAAACTGCCACCGACAAACCAATGTCTAAGGTAACATTTAAACAGATTTTTTTAACAAAGCTACGTTATTGAGTTAAGGCCCATTTACACCCAGAACGACAACTGTAAAGATAACTATAAGGATAATATATTAGTGTCCAATAATGTCCAACAAACAATAATGTTGTTATTCCAAGCTTTTACAGCCTCAAAGGTGAATATATATGACCTGTTGTCCTGATATAATCTGTTAGTCTGAGAGAATTGTCATCTATTTAAATCATACGTTTATATGAGTCTAATATCATCTGCTATTTTAAATGCATGGACCCTTTGAATGGATTTGAATGGAACATTTGCATGAATTTTACTGGGTGTCAGTTTTAGCTTTCATCAGCTGAAATATTTAACTTTAAAACACTTTACAGCGATCCAAACAATATTGTTCACCTGCACCATGTAATTCTGGTGTGAACTTTTTAAAACTAAATTTGTATAGTTGTTGTCATTGTCCTTAGTGTGGACAGGCCTTAACTGCTAACGTCTAAAAATGAGACACAAAGCTTTATAAATAAATATTGTTGTGTTGTCCAATGAACCACATTTGGAAACTTCTAGCATGTCTATAGAGCAATTTTCTTTCTTTCACTTGTTCTGGGATTAACTCTTTAATGTTAACTATCTTCTTCACCTGGGACTAACTAATCTCGATTGTAGGTTTATCTTTAATTAGAACGACTAGTACCTCAGCGCTCACTCATGTGTGAACCATCATTTAAAGAGAGGGAAGACATGAGGCGGACGAAAGACATTTATCTCACGGCTGGCACCCGTCCAGGCCGAAGTTAAACAGAAATCACTGTCATTGAGAAACCGGTTGAAGTTTGGCAAACACAGCTGTAATTTGAAGCCCTTATCATTCAATTCATGGTCTTGACTTTTGGATTGTGATTAGAGGCTGTTTGATTCCATATGCCGTCGCTGTCATATTGAAGAATGGGATGGCGTCTAATCAAAGGCACTCTGTGTAAGGGCACTTAAAAGGTGCTGAAGATTATTAAAAAACAGCCTTAAATTAAAGATTAGCCAGAAGACTTCAGCTAGCTATAATTCGAGCCAGCCTGCTCCGTCAACTGAAATTACTGGGTGTAAAAACAGATGCGACGGCTCCGTGTTTTTATGTTTACAAAATCTTTCATCTTTCTTTTATGTCATTATTGCTGCTTTTGTCGCTCATCACAAGGTTTGGATCACGCAGCTTGTCTTGGAAAAAAACCCCATCATCTAAGATAGACATGTTAATCAATCACAGGTCTCTGAATGCTAGCGCTCCTTTTAAGGGGAAATTGGAGTCTATCACAACTCGAGTTCACAATACAATATACCTACATTTACACTTTACACAGTACATGGGAAAATCACATTTGTGCACAAAAATGAACAGAACTAAAGTGCATTTATGTGAATGTAAGTTGTAAATTTCAGCACGCAAAAATCAGTAGACGAATTTTTTACATTTATAAAAAATTACAGCAACAAAACATCACAGGGCAACTTCAAAGTGAAACATGGAACAAACATGGAAAGAGAAAAGGTTCTATAATGGTTAAAGCAAAAACCTTTTATTTTTCTCCTAATGACATTGCAGATAATAATGGCAATGTAACAGAAGTATCCGCTTGTTTTGAACCAGAACAATGTGGCACTCGGACGCTTCATTTCCCCTGTGCTTTGTTTAGACTTTGATCACTTCAAATGGCATGTCATTGTACCATAGCGTCCTGCTACATTCCCTTTCTTTGTTCTTTGTTGTCCGCCGCTACACCAAACTCAATGAATGTGTGCCGTGATGGACACAAATCCGATATGATGTCTTACGATATACAGACGTGGACGCAGAGCAAGTACATGTGCTAGAATTAAAATAGCATAACATGTGAAGGCCTGGCTGATGTTATGGTTGTCAGTGGCGATATGGTTGAGGATAAAACTAGCGTTCGTAGCGTATCTGCCTCTTTCTTCCACTCTTCTGCATTTTCATCATCAAAGCGCCGGTCGGTCCCATGGCACGCTGTTTTTTTACAGTCTGCTCTCCGCAGGCACCCCGGCACGTTGTCCGAGTGCGCTAACATTTTAATTAGCCATCGTCGGGAAAAACACACAGAGAATCCACAGAAAGACAACAGGATTGCACTATTGTGTCTAATGCAGGCATGTTTGATCAGTGAATGAATGAGGACGTGCCCTTCTACATGCATATAATACTTATTTACTTAGTATTTACTGGTGTTTATAATGTTATCATAATGCTTTGCTATGTAGGTGTGTTGTGGGTGGTTTCCAGGGCATTGCTATGTGGTTGCTAAGGGGTTGGTTTAAACAGGCATGTTGGTATGTGGTTGCTAGGTGATGGCATTTTGACTCAGGTAACAAACCAGACACTGTTATAATGCTGAGATCTTTAATATAAGGTTTTAGTTATGAGATGATAAAAACTATTACACACAATTACAGTTCAGTATATATTAGCAATATTAGTATTTGAAAGTTACGTTTAACTTATTATAGCACTTATTATATTATACCTCTTCATTTTATATAGTTTGCACTTCATTTATTGCTTTAAACCATTTTACATACCGTTCAATATTTGGTCTGCACGTTTTAGGCATTACAGAACGCAGCACTGTTTTATTCGTTTTAACTGCAGTTCCATCTTCCACCACAGCACGGCAGTATTACCACAGTTCACCTGCAGGAACGCTCTCGTTTCCTGAACGATGGACGCACAGTTCAACACCGTCTCAAGCCTGAGCTCATACTTCCAAAAACTGTCCAGCTCATGTTTATATAAAAATTATACTAGTGCATATATTGTGCATACAGGGCATCTGTGTCCTGCCTGGGATTCGGTGAAATACAGGCCCATGCAAGACCTTCATCACTGCAACTTCCCCCTAAAGATCAACATACATTTACGGTCAACCTGGAAGTTAACATCTATTCCCGGTATTCCCGACTATTCCCGTCCCATGATTCCAGGCCGAATCTCAGGGGTGAGCCCAATCAAAACGCTTCTATAAAAGAAACTGCTCCGTGGAGGCCAATCGGAATTGTGATGGACAGAAGCGGCACTGGAACGCCGTGACGTTCCCGAGGGCTGTTTGTGGGAAAGGCCATGATCGGAATCTGTAATGAGCTCCAGACCCGGAGAACGCCGGACCTCTGTTTCACTCTTCTCCACACTTCCACTACCTGCCCATATAAAGCAGGCCTGTCAGGTGTTGCGCAGATACGCTTGACTAGTCAGAAGCGATTGGAATTGCAGATTCCAGGCTTGGAGGAAGATGGGACATATTCAGAGTTTGACAGCCTTATTTCTCAAGAAAAAAAATCCTCTCACAAGCGGTTAAAAGAATGGATCTTACAAAATAGCAAATAACTAACAACAAGTACCATGGTTAGAATTAAGAATTACTTACATTACAGTATTGGTAATTTGGCATCCAGTATCCAGTAGGTGGACATTAACAAACTTTGAGGTAAAATGATTTGTTACCAAACTAGTGTAAGTAGGGCGTATATGTAAAAGGTTAAGTCTATATAAACATTTTGTGAATCTCAGTTTTACATTGAGGTAAAGGTCAGGTTGTGTTGCATAGCCAGACCATAGGCCACAAGGTCTGGTCTGCATTAGTGCTGGTTTAAGGCTGTGACTCAGTCACAAGAATAAGTTAGGTTTGCCCTAAATATATTTTCATGTTATAGTAAACTATTACTGTAAATATAAAAGTATAAATTGTATTCAACCTTAAGGAAGGGTTGTGCTTGCAACTTATTAATAATTTTCAGTCACAGTTAATAATGTTCAGTCAAGTCATAATAATAATTTATTTTTACCCAGAAGTTATGTAAAACCAATTATTTAGATGAGAGCTTGTCATATTGAAAAACATCTCAAAAACGTTTCACCATGTTATAAGAACATTTCATTCATACGTTCATTCCGAGTCATTAATCTTCATGTTTTCACATTCACCCATCACATGTTGGAGTCGAGTTAAACAGACAGTTTAAAAGTGAGAAGTGACTGATTGTTCTGTTAACCATTAATATTACACAGCCCACAACTTTCCATTACAAAAGTGTCTTAACATTGTATTTGTTTCATATTTCTGTGGGGAGGGAATGTTGCAATAATCTGTCTCTCCAAATCAGACATATGAAGCTACACAAGAGATAAACTTAATATCATAATGATTTCCATGTGGTTTGTGTTTAAACAGTCTGACAGGACGGTGCATCGATCTGTAGGTGTTTGTGAGTCGTAAAAATTTCTCGCTTTCCACTAACTTGTTGCACATGAAGTAATTTATTGAAAATTCTAAATCCATTTAGCGTCTGCAAAACAGGTGGCAGGTTTGAAGCTGTACGCTAGCCGTCAATAAAACTCATTTTAGCCATTTCTGGGTCAGCCAGCTAAACACTAGTGCCATAATGGAAAAGTAAAAAAAACATGAAAAAATGACAGTAAAATGACCGAAAAAAACAGTACATACATTAAACAAGTTAATGTCTAGCTGGTGGAATTTTTTTAACAGGACTAACCTAAACACACACATTAATATGGTTTACCCTGGTTGGTTTAAAATGAAATCTTCTCTTTCATAGGATGATATTACAGATGCCATGACAACTTATTGAGCTTGCAGCTCACTGTTCTCTCACAGCCACTGGTTAATGTTAAAACACTTAAAATGAAGGGTTTTATATCACTAAGTTAAATGATATTTTACTGGCTGTAAAATGGACACTGCACTGTTAACCTACAATAATCAGTTTGAATTTGTTATGTACATTATTGAATGTAATTATACATTGTTAAATACAATATTAAAAGATAATGCAAAGTGCAAACACTTACATTTACCAACAATATTGCATTTTAACATTACAGTACCAGTAGTCACAACACTTTGAGACTTTGGTAGCCTCTGAAATGTTCAAATTCTTCTGTGGTACCAAAGTGGGTGTTTTTTGCTTTAATGACATAATTTACCTCAGGTTAAGCCTAGTTTATTCCTGACAGGGTATATATATATATATGTATTGAGTGCCAACAGTGACATCATCATGGTGCTTAAGGCAACATACATCACAAAGCTCTGTGCACTTTTGTTATGAATAAAGTCCAATAGCTTATGTACCGTTACTAAAAAATTACATATGTTTAAGTGGATCACAACCTTTTTAAACAAACAAACATCTCATTGATTTTTTAGATTTTTGTTAGCTGCTTTAGATTAATTATTTTAATTATTTATAATAAATAAAATCATTTAACCCCCCCTGTATTCAAATAATTGTAACATCTGAACACTGAAGAACAGTTAAGTTTCTGCTAAAGTCTGTATACAAACCCACAAAACAAATGACTGTCTGAATCATTATGTAATCATACAGTCTTTTCCAATGTCAACTTTCTATTCTAATGTCTTTCCTGCCTTTCCTGCCCATGTTTAGATAAACTATAAGAGTAAGAGTTGTTGGCCTGCAGTCTAACTGTGGACTGTGACTGTTATTCGTGGACTGCTGAGTGCTTTTGGAGCCAACCGCTGTGTTTTGCGTGGTAAGCGCTATCATGTATCCGTCAGAGTGGCGTTTTCATCTGAATTAATTATCGGGACGCATGAAACGAGTAAAAAAGTCTGAGGTGAGCGTCCAGGCATATGTGGTTTGTGCCAGAGTGAACACATTATAAACAAATCCTTTGTCCATTACTTTAAACTCCATCTTTGTAGAATTATCTAGTTATTTGTCTTTGACTCCATTCCCAGTTGTGCTTCATGTTTTTCCCAGAGTTAATATTGCATCTGTAATTACGTTTTCATCAGCATTCTCCTAATATGTCAATTTGTAAACCAATTTAGCTTTTGGCGCCATACGGCAGCCCTTGCGTGGAGATTACGCCATTTTCCGTTTGTTTACATTCGGTTTCGTTTCTTTTCAACACGTCTCTGCGCTGGACTGGCGCAGATAACAGATGGGCTATTTACAGGCTGAATGTGCAGAGAATGTCACTGATGAGATTAGAAATGTCTTTTTATGCTTTATAAGCATTTCATTGCGTTCCACCTCAATTTGAAGACTCTCAGACATTTTGGGGACAAACTGCCATTGCTCAACTGGAACCACCTTAACGCTGGTAATTCAATCGTACACGGACCTCAGATGTTCCTCACGGATTCAGAACTGTGGTATTGGGGGACGTGACACAGCTGAATACACAAAGCAAACAGTCTTCTCATGAAACACAGCCATTAAAGATGTCCGAATTACTGTCTGATTGCGCGGTTTCATGCACGCGTGAGATCCGTCTCCAGGTCACGCTCTAGGCAGATGTGCGAATAGCTGATTGTTAAGAAGGCAGTAATACAACTTGAAACCTAAGCTTTTGTTGGGAAAAACAGCATACTGTGAAGTACACTGACTTTAGTAGTATTTAGTATGCATTGTTCCTCAAGCGATATTTCAAACTTGACGGTTGCATATGCCATCCAGTTGTCATCTTTGCTAAAGTTGTTAACTTTTTAAGGAAATTCGTACCATAACTTGATGAAGCTATTATCAAAATAAAAACATGTTAAACGTTCTAAACGTCAAACGAGTGTGAGTTCATTCATCACACTGAAACGCAAGGTCAGGTCAAGCGCAGTGCATTGTGGGCAAGTTTTTTTTTAAATTAGCAAACTGCTACTTTACAATTAGCATTTTTAATTTACATTTTTTATTATTTATTGGTTATTCAAATTTGAATTTGCAATTCATTAAAGTGCTAATATAAATGGTTATAATGTCGTGGCCCATATTTGACAGACACCAAAGGTTAACTAGCATGGGTCACATTAAATAACTTACCAGGACTTCAAGGTTGTCTAGTACTTTTGGTGGGTTGGGTTTACAGTAGTCAAGGGTAATATGGGGTGAACCCAAATATATTGGCCTCTGCTGTGTGTGTTTGGCTTGTAGTAGTAGTTACTATACAAAATACAATTTCTGTGGGAATTAAAACACTTGTCAGATTATTCTGTGTGCTTTCTTTGTTTTGGTTTAAATAATATGCATAACTTGAGGTGTTTCTTTAAATACACTCACTTCTTGTCACATTCATGTTTTGCTACTAACAGTTAAAAAACTAACAGTTTGCATTAACAGTTATCACACTGTTAGCAATGTCATAAAGGTATACTGGTGACACCACATGGTTGTCTATTGTTTAAGGTCATTTGTGGTGACCTTAACAAAACTTTATTTAGAGCCGTGAAAATTAAAACAAAGTTTGTTGTGTGTTAGAACTGTAAAGAACTGTAAAGTGTGTCTCTGTATGTTTTTTCCTTAAATTACAGTTTCTTTAATGGAAGGGATAAGGAAATATTACGGCACATTTAAAAAGAAGTATTGCTTTTTAATTTTTATTTATTTGCAAATGGTTATTGTCAGCGCTTTCATTTTACTGTAACTTTATACAGTAATTTTTTATGTTAAGCAATAAAATCAGTATACAATGAAAATCCTTGGAATGCTGTTCTGCATAAATACTTTCCTATATAAAAGCGTATACTTAAAATTTTTGTTTATAATCATCTTTTACTTCTCATGACACTAATAAGATATTTTGCATGACATTACAGGTTGGTTTAAATTACATGCCATCAAATTACATTTATTGTATTAGGTGGAAAACTTTACAGCATGAAACCTTAGCATGAACTTTACACACAATATCCTGTTATTTAAAAGGGACAGACATTTGAAAACCAGACTGAATACATCTACTGCTTACGGTACTGAAAGGATTTGTTTGCATCTGCCATATGGTTTGGTGTTGGTCTCCATACGCATGTCATGTGCAAAAAATACATTTTCCTGGAAGATGTTCACAAAGCGCCTAATGTTGGCGATGATAGGCAGGGTGAGAAACACGTGTTTGGCTGCAGCCGCAGGGCTTGGGTTTCCGTTCTGTCGGATGGAGAAAGATCAGATACCATCTCTGTCCAATAATCGCAAACATTCGTACCAATGTCTTTCGTCTAGCAGTTCTGAGGACCGGGAATGTGGTCGAACCTCTCCGATATTTTGATGAATGAACATCTCAATAGGCGTCTGTAAAAAACAGAATCGCGTCTGATTCTGACACTACTGAGTTACCGCTTCCTTTTGGAGTTGGATTTTGTCCGCTGTGTATACAGTAAATGGTCTGGCCCTGTTTGCGGGCGAGAGAGGAGGCCGCAGTAATGCCTGATTGAAACATCCGAAGTCTTGACTTTGCAGTGTCTTGAGAAACTAGATACTTCTGAAACCGCCCCAGGTGTTCACAGAAACACGGCTGATATTTACGAAATACTCGTGACACTGCGTGGAAAAAATGTCGAACTCTGTCACATTAAACAGAATGAGGGACATGACAGATATTTGATTTCGTGTGTAATGTTTAAACTAATGTTTTTTAAAATGTACACCACATTATTTTAGCGCAGGTGAACAACAAGCAAGAAGTTAAATGTGTAAACATTGCAAATCACTGCAAATCATCACTCTGTTTGTTTGAAGGGCCAGATACGTCAAGCTACCTGGAAACAATATTTAGAGGCGTTTGTATTTTTGTTGCAAACTTTGAAACACAATAACTTTACAGATTGTATTTGTTACAGAAATGAATGACGCTTTAAATCAAGTGGTTTATTGAAACAAGGAAGTGTTTATGTTTTTTAAATCAGTCAATTTTTGCAATGATATAAAAGTTTAAAAAAATAAACATAATATACAGTTTTTCTTCAAATGCAAAAAACATGACACGCAGGGTTTTAGAATAAAGTACATTTTACACCAATTGCCATTTTGTTATAAAAATACGTACAGCTGGAGTATAATTATGGCGTGATTAAGCTTTCAGGCTCACTAGTGCTGAACTATAATTAAAATCAGGGGCAAAGGAGACCCCATAGACATTCATTGACAGGCCTCAATTGTCATTAGAATATAGAACGAATGCTTTCATTTATCTGGAAACTGTATCTAATTTTCACACTCTTTCACACTCAAACTTCACACTTCGTGAAAGTGTTAATTAGTTCCTGTTATAATGCACAAAAAAGTTCAATCGGGAGCATTTGTGCTATTTACTGTTTTCCATAGTTTTTTACATTGTATTTCACGTTCTTACATAGACAAATACAGGCATTCAAATTGACACATTTGTCCTTTGAGGCGGGTTTCATGTGGCTGGTCTGCCTTACTGTGCAAGCATTTAAATGCACTGCTTCTAAATAATTTATTTACCTGACAGAATCCTTTGAATGGTTTTCAGAGCGTGTTTAAATCTACCTGAGAATTTCATTTTCAACATGTCATTGATGTTGAATGTAATGTAACACGCTTTTTTGTCAAAGGTGTTTTTTTTCTGAAACTCTTAACCGTCAGGGCAAATTTTAGACTGTAATTTTACAATCTTTCAAGCACAGCACCTCACTCTGAATATTTATATAATAACCACCTTACTGTACATTAACAACCACCTAGCAACCCACAATTAGCAAGCATGTTTAGTTATTGCCAAACACCTATCAACCACCTTAGTCAAAGCTTTGTCAAAGCACCTTAGCAACATTATAGCAACCATCCTGAAGACCTAAAACATGACCGAGCAGCCGTTCAGAACCCTCTAAAATGCCTTAGCAACAACCTAGCAATGATCTAAAAACATTTTGCTGCTTCTTAGCAACACCTTAGTTACTACCCAGAACACACTAAAACCTTTCTAGGCTGTTTTAAAGAGGCACTGTTATGCCTTTTTCTAAGTCTTAAATATGTTTCTGGTTAATGTTTTCTAGTAAATTGTCCAGAAGTGTCACATGAGTTGGAACAAGGGGGCGGAGTTTATTCAAATTCCAGGCATGGTGACATCAGAAGCCAGGAAGAAGTGAGCTGTCCATTCAATTACTGTAGTCTTTAAAATATATTTTACCAATAGTTATTTTAATAATTTGACCAATATTTTGGTAAAGAGGACATGTCTGATTGCCGTAAACATTTTTAATATATTATTTATGCTAAAACAGCAGAAACACTTAACAAGACCACATTAAACTTTCATGCAAGGAAACATTCAAAATATGTCTTGACAAACTGTATCCTCTGTATTCTCTTGCTAAGTCTGTTTATTAGCTCTGAAAAACTCATCAAAACATGAACAACTGTGCTCACGTGTTTATGCAGATAATTTTTAAAGTTGTGCATTGTGTCCAACACAGCCGGTGACTCAACGCTTTTTTCATAAACAGCGTTGTTGATGTTAACTAGAGCAGTGTTAAACGCTCTCATTTTCATTTGGTACCCTAAACCTCTCTCTGTTTACTCTGTTCAACTCTTGCTTTCTGGGTTAATTATGCAATATATACGATGCATTTTGGTTGGTTGTGCATTAAATTCTTGTTAGAAGCTTATTATCACCAACTGCGACTCCCCGCTGTGATTATTGATCCATCAGAGTTGATAGTTTTTACTCAGGACTGTATCTGAAGATGGCTTCATACTGTGGCTAGTTGTTAATAAGGTTTCTACGCTCTCTGAGGCTCATTAACACCGCTGGCATCAGGCAGATACGCGCGATATTGATCTAATTGTCCGAGAGTGCTGTTCAACTCTCCAGCTTTCCTATCCAATCTTTTTAATGAGAACCCAACAGTGCCAATTTCATCGACTGTCTCTCGCTTCTTCTGTGTAAGGAGACTGTCACTAATTGGCAATTTTCTGTTTCACTGCTTTGTGATCAACAAAGGGATCGTCACTGCATGTCACAGCGAATTTCACATGTGAAAAATCTGCGACAAATAATACGGTGAATAAAAGCCTCAATAAGACGGATTGTTGGCAAAGAATCTAATTAACCGATGGGCGTGAGCATGACCAAATGTAAAATTATCTCATTAAAATGATTGTAAATTCATCACACTCAATAACCAAGAAATAACTTTGACTATAATATTTCAAAGAAATAGCATCGCTGTGAGTGGCTGTTAAATTTGATGGACAGCTCTATAAACCTATACCCTGCATGGTTTTTAAACACAGGTCAGACTCGAGTTAAATCAGAACTAGCGATTTTTATTTTGTGTCTTAGGTTTATTTGTTTTTAAGAATTGGTCAAATTGGTGAGCAAAAAAATACACTCATACACTCAATAGCGTTTTGTGATTTGAAACTCTATAAAACTGTAACAGGATGCCTTAAAATGCAGAGGAGTTTAGAAAACTTAGACTTAAACAACTTCAAGTGGTTTATTGCTTTAATTTCACCTGAAGAATTTGAAAGCTTTAGGGATTCTTTGGCACACAGCCAGACTCTGAAAGATTCATTTTTACTGTAGCAAGTTCTAGCAAAAAGCAGCCAAATTTAAAAATGGATACTTTTATTGCATTTGTTTCAGATTATATGAGTCCATTTTCAAAAGCCCAGTATGTAAATTTATTTAAGTATTTTGAAAAGTCCTCAGTAAACCAGCTCACATAAATTACAGTAACTAACCGTTGTGGTGATCAAAGCATGTCACGCTTTATCATTTTTGTTAACAAACTCTATGTATGGGACGTCCTTCTAACTGTAGTCATGCGAACAGTCACGCCTGCCCCCCTGTTTCTTATTGGCCTCATCTGTCTACATTTCCACAAGCCTTCCTTATTTATCAGTTTCTTCATGCTAAGCTCCCTGGAGACAGCCGACATCTGCTGCCTGCACTTTGAAGATGCCCCTCTCGGCTCAATTATTAACAGGGCTGTGGCCTCATTTGCATGCGGTGGCATGAAAAAAGCGCATCGCTAACAGGTGGTGGAGAGAATGTATGCGAGCTGGGCTGTTTGATAAATAAAATATATTATGATAATGACAGAAATGAGAGATCAGACTGGAGATAAGATAGTGTCCTTTGCAACCAGGACAACTAGTCACGTTGGTCAACTAGTCATCCTGCAACTGACTAGCCAATTAGTTTATCATGCATAGACATTTTGACATTTGAAATGCATGATAAAAAAAAGTCTAGCTGCCTAAATTCAAGCTCCGTCCATGTTGTCCATGGTAGAACTTATGTGTATGTCTGGCCGGTGGTTTGGAAGTCAGTGGGAGTTACGAGACGACATTTCTTCTGCTCATGAGGTGAAGATCAGGGTCATTTATCAACTGTTTGATCTTATTTCTATGGGGTTGCTGTGAAGCCACTTATTGCAGACTTAAAATAACAGCCGCTTCAGTGGTTATCCAGTTACCTGTAGCTGAACCGTCACAGCATGATGCTAGCAACACCAAAGTCATGAGTTTGAGTCATAGTGGATAAAATGTTGACCTTAAATACAACAGAGTTGCCTTGGATAAGAGTACTTGCCAAATCAATTCTACTTGCAGTGCCAAAGACACTGGTTTTCTTTTCTGTAGTGTCCTACAATTCCTGTATTATCTTAAAGTTTGCTTGAGTAAAGATTTGCAGTGCATTTGCAATGCACTGTGTTCCTGTATAGCTCAGTTGGTAGCACATAGCGTTAGCAGCACAAAGGTTGTGGGTTTGATTCCCAGGTAGCACATGTACTGATAAAATGTGTAACTTGAATGTGCTGTAAGTCGCTTTAGATAAAAGCGTCTGCCAAATGCATAAATGAAATAAAATGAAATTTGGCAACTGCATCTTACTATACGGAACAGAGCTGCTGGTCACAGGAGCCCTTGAGCTGTCAATCATTAGGCTAATGAAGGGGCAAAAGGTTGGGGGTGGAGCTACATTAATGAAGCACTAACAAACAACCAGCTACAAGATCTTTCTGGAATCAGAGCCAGATGTGTTCGGGGGGGTAAAGGGTATTGGGGAAGCGCTGACTTTAAAGGTCACACAAGGCCAGTGTATGTACTCCTCATTGCGCACAGCTGGGCTTACCATCTACCTACTTTGACCTTTGAACCCTGACCTTGTTGTAGCCCTCTAACAATGTGGGGCTGTTGGTTACCAGAGGACATTTTGTTTTCAAGGCTGTGCCATGTGTGTCCATTCAATTCATTAATGACCAAACATCATATCTAAGATACCATACAAGAGTTTTCTTGTTTTAATACACACTTGAACATATTAGTAAAGGCAATGCAGCTATTATTATTAACACATGGACCTTTACAGTAGGAATCACATAATATTAATATTTACACATATGAAGCTAAGCATAATAATTAATGTACATAGAAAAATATACACACAAGAAATTTTTAGATGTTTCCATGGATAAATCTGGATTTTTAATGAGATGAACTCAGACTTACAGTACATTCAAGTTATACATTTTATCACTACCTATGCCCCCTGGGTTTGAATTCACAACCTTTGTGCTGCTAATGCAATGCGCTACCAACTGAGACACAGGAACACTATGTATTACACATTACATTATGTATTAGCTTGAAGTTAAACTCTGGTTTAATCCATTTTAATCATTACCAACCTAAATTTTACTACTTTAATTCACTGCAGGCCTCTGTGTAAAATATTACTTAGATTTTATACTATGTGGAACAAGAAACTGCATGCTAAATCAATCTCTCTCTCTCTCTCTCTCTCTCTCTCAATGCCACAATGAGAAAGAGGATGACTGTGGCAGTAATGTGTTGAAAGATGAGATCATATGTTGTAGATGTGAACAAATGTGAAGTGGGTCAGGTTGCCCATTCTCCCAGATCTGTATCTATCCTATCCTATACAGTCATACTTTAGCTGCTTCCCTGGAGAATGAATAAGATTCAAAAACACAATGTTGAAACACAACATTGGTTGGGTTTCAAATTGTAAAATCAACACAGAAATTGTAGACTGTCAATATAAGTCATCTTAAAAACATTTTGGTAGCAATTTAAATAAACATAACTTTTTTAAAAGATAAAGTTAAAAGCTGAGAAGGTTTGTACACCAATATCCTCATATCCAATTTATTCCCATGTCGTGTCTCACACAAATGATCAGGATAACGTCTGATAAACTGTAAGCCATCAACAGTTGTGAATGAGATTCCTCAGAGCTTGTTTTTTTTAAGCAATAATAAGCATTTATTAAATCTAAAATAATGTAAAATTCTCCACTTGTCCAATGAAAAACAAAGAAAAACATGAGACGACAGTTTTCAGGGTGGCGTAGAAATAATGAAGTTTAAACACGAGTGATAAATCGTTGAGTAAACAGTTTACTGCAACACCACAAGGACAAGAATACAATGCCTTGTAATTAGAAAACGGCTATAAGAGAATTTGGTCTGAATGAAACGGGGAAATGAACCTAAAATAAACATGATAAATTAGCCCATCTTTATGAGAGAGCAGGTTCGGTTAATTAATAGATAAATCCAAAGAAAATGGACACCCCACTTTTTCCTCATAGAAATGTGGCTATAGTGGATTTAAACCACCCTGCCAGTTTATCACTAGGTGGATAAGGAGCAAAGTTATAGACTTTGGTTGTACAAATATGCAGAGATGCATCTTCTGAAATAAACCCTCAACTTACAACAGACATAAATGCATCTATCACACAACTACACGATTCTCTGACACAGACCAGCTACTGTAATGACGACTCTTGGGCAGTGAGATCCATTTTGCAGCTTTATTCCATCATAGGTTAAGGCAGTAGTCAAATTCCAGCAAACAGAGTCAAAGAGCAGTCAGCAAACATACAAGAACCCCAAACACAGGCCAGATCTGACAAGAAATCCACTCAGATATGTTTGCAGGACAACACAAGACTTCACAAAGAAGCGCCCCAAAGCTGGGGTTTATGTACACATGACAATTGAGTTCAGGTGGCTAAGCTAATCAGGAATGTGGCATGCTGGGAATTGTAGTGAGGAAGTCCTCTTAGAATTCTGGTGACGGTTCCCTCTGGTGGTGCGGAGGAGGCGGTTTTTGGTCTTACACTGAACTGCTGGCTTTGGTCATAGAAGAAATGCCCACTTAACTCTTATTCGTAGCATCTGGCCATGACTGACTATTGTGAGAGCTGTATTGCTATTGGACCACTTATTGGACCATCACAAGTCCTTCTACAGCCACTTCAGTTCCTTACCTCAACAGCCACTAAGATAAGCTTCCTGATTGGTCCACGAGTAACTCTTTACAAAAGGGGTATACAGTACTAAAGATAGACTACACACATTGCCCCCACAGATAAACAAGCTGGCATGTCCTCTTCTGTGTAGAACTGTAAAGAAGTTCAGCTACATGCAGTATTGTAACAGTACACCTCTACAGGAAAAAATGAATGTACCGTACTCACGGTTGCCAAATGTTTTATGGACACATGGTGAGTGAATTTCATTGGAGAGCAACAGTTCAACGGAGCTGTTAAAGTCCAGAGATTTGTGCTTAGCGTTGAGGGTTCGTTTTGCAGACAGTGTAATTTATCACAGAATTTCCAAAGCCATATGTAATGGTTAGCGTGTTGGGTTGTGTTTCACAGTTTCCCTGACTGAGTGGGTGAGTTATTTTGTAAGTTACCTTTTTGATATATATATAAAAAATACCTTTTATATATATATATATATATATAACTTAGTGTTTCTCAACCAGTTCACTAAAGAGCCCCAACAAGCTGCAAAAGAGGTCTCAGGATAACTTAAAATTTGTTAACTTAACTTAAAATAACTTAAAATAAAAAATTGTTTAAAGGAAGAAAAAAAACAAGCTTTACCATGAGCTAAAATTAGCTTTTTATGGCTATAAATTCTGTTTCACTATTTCTTTGTCTGCCATTCTCTTTCATTACAAAATGTTCAGATATTTTATATTATTGCAAATCCTATATTCCCTTTCTAGAAAAGTCTTTCTAACAAATCTTCTTTCTAAGTACCTTTCTGATCTTGCTTAGTATAACACCTATTATATATCATTGACTAAGAGTACATAGTGTATCAGTGGGCAGTCTGAATACATGACTCTCTCACTCCTTCACACAATGACATGTATTTCTAATCGATTGGTTCAAATGGTCCAAATGTTTGGCCATTTTCATCAGTTCAGTCAATTCTTTCATAAACCAACTTACAAACCTAATATTCTAAATAATGTTTATTAAAATACATTTTACAATGAACAATACAAATGTGCAACGACACCATGTACGTATTTTATTTTCAGTGTTGTACATGTTTCATAACTTTTCTGTTATTTGTGTTTTGCTTTTCATTATATGTAAAGCTGCTTTTGAATATTGTAAAAAGTGTAAATGTCAAAAACATAAATGAAGATAAATTGATAAGCGTGTAAGGGTGGCTGGGTGGGTTAAAATATTGGTCCCCCCAACAGTTTAAACATTGTTGAAATCCACTGTTCTATATTATCATCTCTTGACCTTTGTGTAACATATTTAACCAAACATGAATTAATTCACAGAACATTTCCAAACTTCAATGTTATTCAACCCTCTATAAAAATATAATCATAATGGGCATTTGCCTGTTTCCCAGTCTGGTGAGAGTGTTTAATCACACTGCAGCCTCATCTGTCTTCACTTTGGCTCACAGAACCAGTCAAACCCAATAAAAAATGCACATCAAATGCTTCAACTGTGACTGTGATCCTAGTGTTGGAGGTCCAGTGTCATTCAGGGCCAGAGAGATTCTGACATTAACATTCTCCATCCAGTGAGAGTTAAACTGAACTGTCGCTGTCAAACGCTGTATGTGGCGTCCGATTCCACCAGTTCCTTCCAGGACACAATGGAGATCATGTTTTCTGGCTGGTTTTCCTCGTCGTGTTTGTTTTGGCTGATAAAAATGTGCTGAGATTTTCTCATTATAAACGCATACACTAATGATTAATGTGTACAGGGGTTTTGCTTTGTTACCGGTAGCTGAGAAAACAGGTTATTGTGTTATATTGTGTTGCACACTTTACTTCACGATTAGTGTCAGTCAAGTTTAGAGAGTAACTAAGCATATGTAGCAGCGCTAATATGTGAATACATGAGCTGTTTTCAAACCTGTTATCTGGCAAGTACTGGTAGTGTAGCAATGCTGTTAATATCACATAGCAAAAACAGATGTACAACCAATAATATGATATCATATCATATTTATTTGTTATTTATTTATTTGTGGCCAATATGTAATGTAATGTAAATGTAATATGTTTACATATTAAATATGTTTAAATATCAAATATGTTTACATATTTATTTGTGGCCACATTATTTTAAGTGTGTTCTGCTAAAATACTGAAAAGGACAGAATTAAAGAATTAAGAAGAAGGTATAAAATAATATTAAAAAATACATGTAGGTAAATAGGGTCCATATGAGAATAAAGTGACCTTTGACCTTAAGCAGCTGGGGTTAGGGTCAGGTCAGGTCAGACACAGGGGTCATAGGTTGGAGTCTTGAGGGCCATCCCTAGGGTTCTCCCCATGTGTCAGTGAGGTCCTGTACACCCACTTCCTCATGGATAGATTGCTCTTCCAAACCAAGTAATTATTTTAAGAGACTCGCTGACTTGCTGATTGAGGAACTGCTGGATGCAAAACAGTTTTCAGCACCTCAAAACTCAACACCAGGCAAAAGCGGTCGCCAGTGAAGACTTGGCAAAACCAATGAGCACAGGCAATGCTACGCTATTGCCACCATCAGCGTTCGTAGTGGTGCGTTGGGGCAGGACAAACAAACGAAGCGGTTGGGTGGGGTTTGGGACCCCCATTTGCGCAGCTGTTGAGTACACGAGAAACGGAGGCCCAGCGTGGCATTCCAGAACCCTGTCTCGTCTGAGCGGCTGCACTCTTGCCCTCTTTTAGATCGCAGTCGCTGTTGGCTGCCACGCAGACGGCTGCGGCTGCACCTCCACACCATTACGCTAAATAAAGTCCAAGAAAACAAAATGTTAACAAATTATTTCATCTGTTTGACAAAACTGAACTTAATGAGCATTGCCAGGTAAATTGTTGAGAACGTATTGAGCCCAGTAAAATAAAGAAAAATCGATGCAAGGTTTACCAAGTTAATTTTAGCCTTTAATACCCTTAAAAACGCCTCAGTCATGTTGGTTTGAGCTGTGAACTAGCAAAATAACGTGCTGCCAATTGCACATACCAAACTCCCTAAATACATTAAACCACTCTTCAGGCACCGAAAGCACAATTTTGGCTCCACTGGGTCTTTCAAACTGACCATAAATGGATAAATTAAACAAAACCACACCAAAAAAAAAAAAAAAAATCCACAAATGGTAAGAATGAAATAGACTGGAAACTGGGTCTGCTTACTGAGGCTGAACCTGTGAAAAAAAAACAAACTCAACAGGTTCATTTTGTTGGTGAAGTCAAGGGTAACATTGCTGGGAAATATTTTGGAAGCAAATTAACTTCACCTCAGATTACGCTTGACTTGATCTTATGTTGGGTCACTCTTTAACACCCCCAGAACGGTTCAGCTGTTTCATTCGGATTTTCTTTTGTTTAGCCGGATAGAAGGAGACCCACCTTGAAAAGAAAAATGTGTGAGAGAATTTAATGCCTTAAAAGGAAACTCAATTCAAGGAAATTCACTTACATGAGATCATTTACACACAGCTGGTACTGCAGCCTGCTGATTTTGACTATTTAATAGGCGGCTCCTACGTTTGCCCTCCTTTAAACAGGAAGTGTTACACAGTTTATTTAATTCAGATTTTCTCTGTATCAGTGGTCTTCAAACCACCTGCTGTTTTATTGGTCGAGGGATTGTGTAGTTCAGCCCTCAGGTGAGCAGGTCACTCGTGATGGGATGCTGCCAAGTCAGGCAGCGACAGGTGCCGCCCCTCGCCTGGCGAACAGTGGGCGATGCAGATCAAAGCTCACAACATCTAACAGTGAACCGTAGGACCACCTCAGTAGAATCCTGGGTTATTTTTAATGGAAACTCTAGGACATATGAGCTCTCTCTGTGTGCCTCGCTTTCAACAGAAATCACAGCGGTCCCGAGGCATAACAGCTATTATAATTACATGTGTCGTTCAGCAACAGAACAGATGGTTTGAAATTCCCTCCCTTTTTGTAAATGTACAAATTTTTTACAATATTTTTACAAAATGTACAATATTTATTTTAGAGTCTTGTTTCTCTTACAAAAAACCAGCAAAAACAGAACAATTCAGATAAAAATGCCTTGATAAGAATGTATGTTTCAATACCTCATTCTCTGAAAATAAATAGTTCTTTTCCTACAAACATTGGCAAAGCTGTCAGTGATGAATGTATCCCTCACAGTAATTGTAGTATTTTCCAAACGTGGCTTCAGGCAGTTTAGATAAAGGATTTCTCAAAGCAACAACAGATTTGAGTCAAAGAAATAAAATGTTTTAGTCTGTAATGAATGTTTCTCAGCTGTTTTGGATACCTGCCACACATACATACATCCTCGCTGTTGTTTTCCTCAGGTTTGTGACCCGTGAGTCACTCTGGACGGAATTTTTTCACAGTTTGTTGAACTTTTGTTCCTAAACCGGTGATCTCCCATCTTGTTCTCTGCTAATGAACACTTATCTTGGCTAGCAAACGTGTAAATTGTGATGTTAAGGGGAAATGACCAGCCGTGTAGGAAATGAGGCCACAGTTGTGATCTCAAACACTGTACTTCATTGCTGCTCATGTTTTCCATTAATTATTTTAAGCTCCTAGAAAAACACAGTTTTTCTATTTATCTCAATAACAGTTTTTTTGGAGATATAGACATGACCTACATCTCTTCATCATAGCTGACAGGCTATGAGCCAATCATGAGCCAACCTTGTTTTTTGAGCCAATCACCTGAGCCATAAATGTCATGTGACTCTGTAGCTGCAGGAAAATAACTTTCTGACCGTACCACCAGCACCACATAAACCCACATTGTCCCAGGCAGCAGTGAGGGAAAAATATTTGATGTTTTTATGCATCTTAAAACCCTCCACAAAACTGGTCACTGGCAACTACATTCAACCAATGCTTTTTTTTGCCTGTCCATTACTAAAGATGGGTGTCGTCACGAAATGTACTGCTAAAATGGAACAGTAGAAAACATTTACCAGCAGAGGGGTAATTTGTTTATGATAACCCGCCAAACCTTTAATTCTCCATGCACAACAAATTTTTGTTTGTTTACAAGTGATGCTGGCCCTCATACTGACACGTGCTGCAAACAAACTTCTCTGTTCTCTGTCACTGTAGAAATACCTTTTTTAGACAGATTTTCTAACATTATGTGACACTTTCAGTTGTGGAGTAAGTTATTTACTGAGATAAAACAAGCAGTGTTTTTAGGTGTGCAATGTCAATATCATGTAGAATTAAACAGCAAAAGTCATGTGGGTGTATATAATTTTAAACATGTTTGTTCAGAAAATACTATTTTCAAAATGCAACGTTTGTTGAAAAACAGATTAAGAATTTCAGATTAAGAAAACAGAACTGTCTTTGCTCTGACTAAAAAATTCAATAATAAAATTTAATAAAAACCACAAACCCAACGAGTGATTTCTTCTAAAGCATTTCCACCATTAATGCGTTTTTGATGAGAGTCCAGTGACAATTCATCTTAAAAGCGAGCGGCCAGCGTGACTGATGGATTGATAAATGTTCAACTGTTGTGTAAACATCTTAAAAAGCACACATGCGTGGACGCGGCCCCCCGGGGCCCCCTGCACACTGCAAAGGGGGTATTTGCGAGTCTGGTGTTGACGGCACTGAGGCAGGATGATAGATGAAGATGTATGAGTGCAGAAAGACCGTTAGATTATCACTAAGTCTATATGATGCAGTGATGTAATCAATCCTAAATCCTACTGTCTGTCCCATTGGCAGGACATGTCTGCTAGACCACACCAGTCCAACAGCCGGACTACTTAAAACATGTCTCAGCACTTTTTCATTTCAAATTTGATTTCCTTTTTCCTTCATGTCACGTGATCTTTCCACAACCATGGAACCGCAGCCAATGGCATCTTTGGACAATTATTTTGTTTTGGATTTTTTCTTTCCGTTTTCACGTGGATGTGATGTTTGAGACACATATCAGCCGTTCCCTCTCAACTCCTGCCAGGACATCTTGTCGGGATGAGCTAATTGTTAGCGGGACGGTTATGGTGGGCGGAAAGTAAGACCAGGGGTCAATGTGGGAGACACATGTTGAGTTTGACTGGAGCCAGAACTCAGGGAGCGCCAAGCCACCTTCACAAAAACATGCAGTGTGACATCAAACTTGTGAAAACAGCTATATGTTGGGATAAACATTCAGATAAACGGGAAAATAATTGAAGCCTTTGAAAGCTGAAACTGAAGGCTTTCACAGTCTCTACCGATTTAACGTTAGCCAAAGGCCCAAGATTTAAACAATGACAACATCTGTGGGCTTTGAAAAATGGCTTCATCATGTTGAGGCAATTTCGCAATTAATCATCACATTGCCAGACGTTTGTAGGTTTGTGGGCCTGTTTATGATTGATGTGTATTGTTTATGATTATTTTGTGTGTTTCAAATGGTCATCTGTATGACTTTAGAAAAAAAAACTAACTTTAGCATCACTAGCATACCTGCAGGAAAAAACACTATAAATCACTTAAAGATGGTTAGTAGGTCAGTTAGTAGGTGTTAATCTCCTCCAACCCATATGACATCACAGAAACTTTCACCTTAATGCATTGTGGGCCTAACCCAAGTGCATTGTGTTAGCAGTGCAATGGTCACAGGTTCGATCCCAGGGAACACGTATATGGTAAAAATGTGTACATTAATTGCACTGTAAAAAGAAAAAAGAGTCTGTCAAAGGCATACATTTAAATGTAAATGGTGGGTATAGGACTGTGTAAAAACACATTGCCATCAGCTGAATGGTAAACTAAACTATACTAAACTAAATAGTATAGAAATTCCTGCTTTTTAAGTACAATTAAATTTAGGCCTAAAAAATAATAAAGCGATACATTGTGGGGAGGCAAAAACATAAGAAGCGGTGAACAAAGTTTAGCACTAACAAAATTACAAATCTGACATTTCAGGATAATTGACTATATCTGCTAAATAAAATGCTACTTGGACATATTCAGTAACATTTCATATATCACAATCACAAGATGTAGCGCATTCTACACCTGTGTCCACTGGGAGCATTTTAGCTGCAGTAACGGTTGAAAAACAGCAGAGACTGATGGTGAAAACTGAAGTCTTCATACAGTTTTGGAGCTTTACCAATTACCAGGCAGGTTTAGGACACTTGGCAGGGCGTATGTTGCAGTAGATGCTGTGTGAAGTGGCATCCAACATCTGGTTCCTTTGACAGGCAAAGAAGAATAGGGTGTTAGTGCAACATCAGCGCTAATGGAAATGAAGCTAGCCTCTTTCTTCTTGAAGAACTGCAGCTGAGATGTTTGAAAATGTTCAGCCTGTTTCTTTACAGGAAGTAAAAAATGGTTATAAAAGGAAAGGAAAATAAAAAGGCATTTGCTTTAGTGTTACACAGCAGATGTTTAAAAATGTGCACAGAATGCAGTGAGCGATGCCGGTTATTAAATCTGTGGAAGATGACGGAACGTGGTGACCTGATGCAGAACCTGATGCAAGTTGCAGGAAAGAGTTTTGGACACAGATTTGGTCAAATAAAATTAGCCCAACTTTTACAGCTATTTAGTTACACATGGGAGGCGGCTTGAAAAACTAGGTTGTGGAAGGTGGTGACATCTCAAACATCTTGCAGCATTTTGTGGTGTGGGAAACTCACTGCAAACAATTCCATCCAGGACATGAACGTTGCGGCTAATTCTCCCAGCAGAAATTCCACGGAATTGCAAAAGAATAAAGGCAGGATGAGCTTTAGGCTAATAAGAGTTTTTGTGATTGATTGCTAAGGTCCTAATATTTGGGAGGAGGGTGGAGGCGAACAATAAGACTCAAATTTGTGTGACAACATTGTGACCTGTTTTGCTATCGTTCTGAAATTCAACTCAGATTTATTTACATAGTTCTTTTAATGATGTAAATGTTTAACTAAGCAGCTCTGTAGTGTTTACGGCTACACTTTAAGCGAACGTGCACCAAACAATAATCACAAGTGAGCCAGCAGAGAATTTACTAAGAATGTTTGAATTGAATTAACACCAGCTTCTCTGAAAGAGTTACAGAAATCTGGTAGTGATGCAAACAAAAAAACATTATGTGATAAATTACTGTTGCCATAATCAATAGAAAACAAATCTGGACGGTTGTCCATGCAAATTAAAAGCTAGTTAGATAAGGGATGTATATGAGATATGACACAATATAAAATTATAATTCATATTTATTATATAAATTATAATACTTATATAATTTACAATTCTTATCAATCTGTCTGAATTTTTGTGTTAAATTTTTAGTCCTACACTTTGTTTTTTTTTCAAACCAAATATTGTGCTATAATCATCAAGCTATAATGTATGCAGTTCAAAATAATACATTTAAAAATCAATTTTATTGAAGTTCATTAACAAAATTGCAAACATGGTAGATTTAATAAATTAATCATCTGCGGAATTAATTATGAATTATAATTATTATAATTATAAATGATAATATTATAAATTGATAATCTTGAAAGCTCCATTTCCCATTCACTGAAATCGCATGGAAAATAACGACCACACATTTTTCAAAATGTCCATTAAAAATCATACAGAGCTATTTGTTTAAAGCAGACTTTAAGCCTCTGTTTAACCTGTCATAACACCGAAATACCCTCAGATGTGTGTCTGCACCACTTTTCCCCTGAGCAAGGCAGTTAACCCCGGTCTGGTCAGGGCAGACTGTCCATGCAGCAAATGTACTGTAGGTCCCTTTGGATGCAAAACCATCTGCTAACCAACAAATAACCAACAAATGTTGTTGACACTTAAAGGTCGCTTTTATTTAACTGTGCCTGGTTCTCTAGAGCCTGAGCTGAGCTCATGTTCTTTTAGAAATATTTCACCAGAACGTTAAACCTTGTTCTACAACATGCAAAGCTTCAGTTTAAAGTGGCCACCAGAGGATTGGAGTCTGGAAACAAACATGTAACAGTCCTGCCAGCGAACTCTAAAACCAAGCGGTGCACTGTATTAATTTTATTAATCAGCTCCACATGCGGACATGGAACGAGAGCGACAGAACACGGAGAAAGAGAAACGAAAACCTGAGTTGTAGAGGAGAGAAAGTCTGAGATCGTCTTACTAACAAAACCTGGACTTTTACATTTTCTTTTTGACGTACAATTTTAATGTTGGGTAAAGCTTCTCGGACCAAAAACAACAACGGCTGTAATTTAACTCTTCATGACGATGATCTAAAACACTGCATGTGAACGTTTGAGAAACGTTTATCATACTGTGTTTATGATACTGTGACAATTCATGTTTTATTAAAAAAATTGAAATTTGCCAAATACAATGAGATATTTTTCCTGACAAATTTCACCACACAGAACACTCCAGAACATTTGTGTAGATATCAAGTTGGACACACAGAGACGAATGTAATTAATAACAGAGAGCGTCTGAACGTTTGCCTTCCTAATTCAAAATGTCACTGATAACATTATCCAGTAGGATAATGTGTGTATAATCACTTCCAACACATTTCCTACATGCAAATGTCTCTGGTCTTTCAAAGTATTTGCAGATTCCTTCTGACAAGAAAGGCTGGTTACAGTGTGACTAAACTTGGTACATGACCTTTAAATATCCTCTATAATTTAGCTCAATGCTATTTTGTTTGTAATAAAGTGTTTTGATAAGGGGTTATCATTAGAATTACTGGACTTTCATCCATAAAACTCATCAGTGATTTTTTAATGGCGCACGTTTATCCCTGTTTTACAAGTTCCCTGTTTCTACAGAGGGAACTTGTTTTTATTGTATTTGCTGAGGGTAAAACAGTCTGAAACAATTTCAAGGCTCTCTGAATTCTTAAGGACTCGCATTCCCACCACTTTGCTGTTGGCAGTACTTTCATTTCCGTGACCAGTTAGTGGAGAGACGAGGCTGGCCTGACCTGAAAATTTGTTATGAGCAAAAAGAAGCTTTTGTAAATCCACTACAGACTCACTGAATTCAGCAAACAAGCATTTCAGCTCACAAACCTGCGTCTTATTGACTACCATAAGCAACTGAGATGCAAAGTCATTGTCAGTCTTTCTTAAAGCAAAAACACACAAACATACCATTCATATATTAAATAAGGCTTTTTATTACATTATCCACCATGTAAGTCAATTAATGCTGTGCTATTACTGCCTGCAGAAAACTGTGATAAACAGTGACAGGATGTATGTGAACAATTCTAGTTAACATGGCAGCAGCTCTAGTCAAGCAGGCAAAATAATGATACTAGCAGTTGTAAAACAACATTGCACAGTGCCAATGAAGCTGAGGTAAGCTGTCCTACACAAGTAAGGCCTGCAGGCCCAGGACCTGCGTTCTGTTACCTGATTTATATAAACCTAGTAAAAACAACACACACAATAAACAATTCAGTCACCCGCCTCAAGCGTTTAATAACCTGTACCAAAAAGTGCAATACTTTATGTAATACTTTTCGAATCTACTTCAAATCTATCAAAAAAAACCTGCTTCCATGCTTTGAAAAATAAATGGCTTAACCGTAGAATTTACCGAGCTCCTCTCGAGGGGAATTTAGGTGTCGAAAAATAATCTGGGAGATAATTGAGTGGTAAGCATAGCTGAATCATTAGCAAAGGGCTCTTGGGTCCTAAATTAAGAGGGCTTTTCACACCCCAGATTCACTTGAGCTCAAGCGCAAGATGAATTTCAGTCTACCGGCTCACGGGGATATCGAAGGTTATTGAAACGCAGCTCTCGGGCGCAGAGCACCAGAGAATCTCAGGACACGGGTGGCAGCAAAATGTCTCTATTTAGTACCCTGACAAACAGCTGCATCCAAATGGTCTCTCTCAGTTACCCACAGGGGCCCTAGTCAATGCCTCCGAAACTTTACGGAGCCCCGCCAACCCCCCCTCGTCCACATTTGAGACTAGAAATGGATTCCAGCACCGGTAATGCTGAGCGGGAACAAATGGACTGCGGACCACCCCTACAAGCCCAGCGCTCCCAGAACTGGAGGGCTTACACAAATAAACCAGCAAAGATTCAATGACGTCGGGTTTTTTTTTTTTGCACTTGCTTGTTCGTTGAAAGATCAAACGGCCCTGAGCAGCACTGAGGAATTCTGGGAATAGAGATATATTAATCTCGGCCAACCCCGCGCTACAAGCAGCTGTGTGTTGTACTAGCACAATTAAGACTGAAGGCTAATTCGCACACGAATTAACTCTCACTTCTGTGAAGATAAATTGTTGAGTTTTGCTTTCTAGATTATGTCGACAAATTATGCTAATGCCAAGTTTACATAGTGTAAACTCCTCCATAAGGCCGCAGAAACTTCATTTCATCACATCTATGTGCCGCAGCATCAACAAGACACTCTGCTTTGTTTATGTATTGGAGTCAACACGTTAGCTGCGCAATGTGAAGTTTGCGTTGCTAAATTGTGGTTTCCATCAACGCTAGCCTGAGATGTTTTTATGACTGGAAGAGACAAGCATTGAAAACTATTTCCTAAGTCCAGCTTCTATGTGTTCAAACACATTTGAACCTCAAAAAATGCAAGAATCGTGTTTGAAATAACATGCTCATTATATTCTCTGGACTATGTAAAATTCCTTCCTTCCCTTCATTGATTCCTGTTCTCTTCCCAGCTCCAGCTATCATAAGAAAATATGTACAGTTATACACGTTAGGCAGTGCATTCGAAATTTTGTGGAGTTTGACAGCATGCTAAAGCTAAAGAATGTGAATTTGTGGAACTGTGAGAATAGTTTGGAGTGAGGATTTCTCAGTGGATAGCAACTGGGCTCAGCAGCATTAGCCAAGATAATGTGTTTCTCAACCGTATTAAAGATCACTTAAGCTATTTCCTCCTAAAATCCATCTGGGTCTGCAAATTCAGCCCATCTTAAGTTCAGAAATACTTTGCATAATTTAATGCACCAAACCGCACATCAATTTAAAAACAGCGTGTTTATGTCAGTTGCAATTAGTTTAAATTCAGTTTGGGAAGTCTGGTGACAAATGAAACCGTTTAAATAGATGCTGGGAAAGAATTCATTTTCTGTGGCTGCATAGGAGTTGGAGAACTGAGGTCTTTTTTTGGAAAAAACTCAAGCTGGGTGTGGATTTTATCTGATTGTGCAGCCCTTATTCGAAACACAGTGCCCGCCTTACTGTATGCTACCTACATAGGCAGCTATCTTTTAAGGCAGTATCCAAACCATCATGGAACTTTAGAGAATACTGTATGTCATGCTTAGGAAAACCACAGAGTTATGCAATTTTGTATTGGGTAAAAGCATTAGCAATATGCACTGTCAAATTTAAATGAATTTGTATAATGTCACACAAAAAGTGTTTCTCCAAAAAAAAGACTCCAAAACTGATTTGATTTTAATAGCATTAAAACACTAATAATAAATATAAATACTACACACAAATATTGAACAAAATAGTCTGTTACCATATATATTTATATCTGTATGTGTGTGTGTGTATACAAATGTGTGTGTGTGTGTGTGTATGTGTGTATACAAATGTGTGTGTGTGTGTATACAAATGTGTGTGTGTGTGTGTGCGTGTATATATATATATATATATATATATATATATATATATATATATACACACAGTATAATCATGATACACAATACAGTATAAGCATTCCCCCTTCGAAACAGCCTACAGGAGCACTTTTAAAACGCCGCTCACATACACAGCCCTATAGTTCTTAGAACACAATCCTTGAGTGTGTGTGTGTGAGTGATTATGAGCGTGATACTGCCGCACAACACGCAGAGGAACCAGTTCCAACTTCTGCTTTGCACGTTACATTCGCCAGGGGTAAATATGTGGCTGGTGGGCTCTGGCCTGCAACAACAAGTGTAGGAGAAAATGCTAATGTAATCAAATGTATTAAATACATGTGCATCCATTTAGAGAAAAAGAAGAAAATGTCTTTGCTCTGATCCCCGTAACCACATTTTTTCCCTCACGATTCCCCCCAAATGTTTGATGTTCAGTAGCTTTTATAAAGCAGCCAAAAGGTGTAACAATCGTCCTTAGGGTATTTCAGATTACCCTACGAAGACATTAACTCGAATGCTAAAACGCAAAGACTAGCTTGTTGCTAGTGCTAAGCATAACTTAGCCTATAGCCTTAACCAGACGTCTGCTACACACAGTTTCCAGCCTAGTCTCCTTTTCTCAACTCACAACAAGGCAAAATATAAAACATATTCAGGAACATCCTTTAGTTTCCTGTTATCTCAAAGCTGCGACGTCTGAAGTGACATTATTGTTTTTATGATATCATAAGATCACTTTGATTTTGGCATGATTCAGAAGCCAAATAGAAATGTTGTCAGTAAAATGTCAGTGTGCAAACATCACCTCGACACGGCATTGTTTGTGCTAGCTGGTTGCTAGTTTGTTTCATATTGGCCTACTGTCTATACTATTTTGCCAGTCTACCCTGCTGACAAAACAACTAACACCAGTCTGAGCTGGTTAGCTGGTCTTTAAGCTGGTTTAATATGGTCCTCCTATTCTACTCATCAGCCATGTTTACCTGGCTTTAACTGGTGGTCCTCTGTCTGACCAGCTACAACCCAGTTAGCTGTGGTCAAAACCTCCATAAAACAGGTTCACTGAAACCAAGTTGGAAAACCAGCAAAAAAACAGCCAAGCAACTAAGGCTGGTTTTAGCTGTTATTTTGAGCACCACCTGATTAAAACAGAGTTAAAACAAACCGCTAAACAACACTATCATTTATGAGTGTTGCTGTATGAATGAATAAATGCTAACGTTAAAATAAACTTTTGAAAAAGTGTTCCCAAATTTCATTATGGGGTCATACATTAAAATAAATAATTAACACCAAATTATCATTAATAAATAGTTCAAATACTTTAAGTTAAGAGTGTTAACATACCAAAACAAAATGTGACAAAGAAAAAACAATTAAAGAAAAATGCAAGGAACTCAAGGCAGCCTTAAACCTCAGACCTCTGTCTGGTGACCACGTCCTGCAGTATCAAATACAGCCAGGAATAGTAGTGTGGCTGTAGTGTGCACAAGACAAGCAGCGTGTGTGGCCCACGGTTCCACTCTCTGCCACATGTTCACACATACTCAAACACGCTTGACTTCAGAAACTCAGCCTATCAATACAGAGTCACACACATCACATTCCGACCCTGAGGTGTTTCCTCATAGTGCCTGAGAAAAATCGCTCTTTGTGTCACTTGATATCACTTAAAGATCCATATTTGACAGCTAATAAAAAAACAAATAAATCATGTTTAGTGCTAAATAGTATTAAGGATGCCACAAAACAAATGTGCAATCTCATTTCACATTTAGAATAGATATATTTACCTTAAAGCTCAATTATATTAAAGCTGGTTCAAATTGTATTTAGTTCTGACAAGCTAGTGTTACTAAATAAAAAGGTGATATGAAGTGAATTCTGACTAAAATCAGTTTTGAAAACTACAAAACTTCAAACTGTGGTTACATACATAAGTCCACATAAATTACTGGCTTTATTTAAGACTTCAAATCATACAACAGAACTTTAATTTTCTGTCTTATCGCTTGAGAAAACAGGCTTCAAGTCAAATGGACAAGTGGTCGAATTTCTGGTCTAAAGCTATTCCTTTAATTTCCTACGCTGACTGTTTTTTTGTGCAACCGTGACCCCTTAACAACAGAGACTGGAGAGTGTGTAAGACGAGAATGCAGCACCTGTTGTCCTGGTCTTAGGCTCTTTGCATTGTCAGACTTTGAAATATAAGGTAATAGTGGAGGATTGTGCTGAGGCTGTACCATCCGTCATTCAAAGCAGGGGAAAGTGTTTCTGTCTATGTTTGACACATCCCAGCTTGCCAGTCACAGGTAGCGGCTAATTTGGCTCAACGGATGTCACGCCCTTAGCACTGTTGGACAGTCCTGCAAATATGTGTTTTAACACAATTACAAATATGCAGTTTTTATGACACCAATTCTGTCACAATTTGAAACAGTGTGTTTAATTTTTTTATTGTTGAAAACAAACAAATGTGTACTAGCCACAAGAAAATGTGCCCGTATTCAGGTAAATAAGAGCTGTAACCAGCTACATGCAAAATGCTCT